>PYSP01000055.1:0-157447 GCA_003049395.1 Pseudohalonectria lignicola | reverse complement strand
GGGCAGATCTGGGCAATGAGAAGTGAGTGACGCCGTAATTGCAAATACTGCGATACTTACCTCAACAAAAAGCAAGGATGGGCAGCAACCATCCCTGGCATCTTCCCAGATGCACAACGTCCAGAGCAACAAAACTTTGCGGACTGCTGGTTGGCTGACCGGCTGGCGAGGGTGGGCGCTTCCGTTGAGTTTATTAGCTGTGCTTTTGGGCGGCTGAAGGCCAACCAAGCCAGGACAATGGTTGGTCCGGCACTCTGGTGGAACGCAAGGGGGACCGTATCCCATCTCGGTGGTTTTCCCACTCGTCTCTGTCTTATCCATGCGGCTGATCTGTCCCCCTCTCAAAAGTGTGATTGATGGTTTGTAACAAGCGCAGCCCTGTTTAATTGCGAGTTATCAGTGGAGGGTTCAATTATGCAGCAGGGTTGAGTCCAGTGACCTAAGAATTCTCCGGATCAGCCAAGACTCACCAGACAGGCCATGCAGGGCCACCTAGGCAGGCCAGATCGTAGCGCGGAGTAGTACGGACGTACACTATCTTAGCTAGTACGTACTTGTAAGGGACTGCCAGGTCAAAGACACTTGGTGGTGCCTGTCACTCACTTGCAGCTGCCAGTCCGCTCAAGCAGCCTCCATCGCATGGATTACCTAGAGTAGCAGTCTCCTACTACCACTGGCCGCTGGCCTGATGTTCTTGTCACTTCAATGAGGCTCCAGGGCCGAAGCACGTATCTGTCAGTAGTCAATGCTTGCCATTCACAACTCCCTAATCCGAACTATAGGGACTGCTTGCTGGCTTTCCCAATCAATCAAACTGTGTGTGGGTTGAGTCTCCCTGTGCGGCCCGGAAGTGCATACTATAAGCTTTCGAGCAGTGGGCCAGAGGCGGATCCTCTTTGCCAAATGTGTTCCGTGCTTCCACACCATGTCCAGTCGTATTGTCGTTAGTTCTTGACTGAGTGTACCCCAGATCCAGTTCCCCACTGCCTCCTCTGTAGGGCTCGATTCGCTCGATTCGTCCACCTTGCTGCTTGCATCCACTTTGACATCAGTCAGGCTCACCTGGCAGTCCTGTACGGAGTACGTACTAGCAGTCCTGTCGTGTCGAGCCAAATCAACCAACCGCATGAGGAAAGATGAATGCACGGTTGTATGGTGGCGTGGTGGGTCGGGCTTTCTGGAAGCTCATTTGATGCGTTGTTTTAATAGGTACTGCCCCTGTAAACTTGCATGCTATCAAATCTCCCAAGACCTCCTGCGGTAGGCTTTCCGGCGGTGAATGTTGTGGAATTCTCAAAAATCTCCGTACTGATCAAGGTTGGGTGCTGGGAGATGGACACAACCTGTTCACCTTGAACGAGTACTAGCAGTAGGTATTTGCACGAAATGAGGAAGAAAACGATGAAACGATGGAAAGCACAGCACTCCCTCCAGGACCAGGTAGGTACCTCAGGTAGGTACCTACCTACCTACCTACCCAGGGATGGAGTACCTCCAGTAGTGCGTTTGCCTCGTCTCATATGGGTGCCTACTTGAAGGTACGTTGGTACGGTTAGGTAGGTACCCAGGCCAAGAGGTGTGTCTGAGCACTATCAACGCCTCCCTTCTTTTGCTTGTTGCATTTCTCCTCTATTTCTTCTTCTCCCCCTTTCCTCTTTCGTCCCGGTGCGTGGTTTGGAGGCCTGGTGCCTGGATCGCTGGCTGTCATGAGCCAGTCTCGACATCTGTTTGACTGTCCGCGGGAGTGTTGTTCTGGTTGTTCTGGTTGGTCTAGCTGGTCTGGCTGGTCTGGCTGGTCTGATCCTGCATGGTCAAACACTTTGGGGCAGTTGATTCAGATCAGCGCCGTCTCCATGACAATTAGCCGCACCTACCTCTGCTATCCCTACCTAGATCAACCCACGGAGGAAATTCAAGTATAAGTGAGGCTTTCTCCCCGGTTCTTCCCTTCTGTGTCTTTCATCGTTGCTTCTAGCTCTCTTAGCTTCCCCCGCCCCTGTTGGCCGCCATATCTCGTCTGCCTCGGGAAGATCACAAGCGCATGAAGCTCAATCTTCGCAATCTGTTCTTGCCTTCTTAAAACCGTCTGTCAGGTCATCCTCACACACATGTTTGAACTGAAGTGTCAATAGATTCCTTCCCTTCCCAATCATGTGTGTGCGAGTCACTCTTCCAGGACAAGCAGGGAGCTCCGGCTCCTCCGTCCCATCCGAGCTGCCGCTCTCTAGCACTTCATCTAGTCCACCTTCTGGTCCCCCCTCCGGCCCCTCGTCTAGTTCCCCTTCTGGCCCATCTGCCGCACCTGCATTGTTTGGCTCTGGTCCTTTTGACCCATCCGGCCCCGCTGTCCCGGATTTGGACGCGAGCGTCACTCTCCCGATTGGAGACCCTGACCCTCACCCCATGATGTACGGCTACGGCAACTTCCATGCTAGCGATGCAGTCATAGACACGCTGTCCGGGCCGCATCGTCGCCAAGGCCATGGAGGAGCGGATCCTCGCGCGGATGGGCTGTACGAAGAGCACCATCCAGGAGTGTAAGTGGCGCAGGTGCCCGCGTAGCAGCTAGACCCGGTTTTCGGTTTCCTGTTTCCATCCTTGTGGCTAACATGTGTGGATATCATGAAAACCACAAATTCACAAGGACCCTGTTCCGCGTCCAGCCTGAGGTCGAGTGCCTCGAGATTGGTCAACCGACCACCACTCGCTCGGTGGTACGTCTGATAACCCAGCTCGACCCAGCTCGACCCAGCCCCAATTCTGGTTTTTGTGGCCTCTTTGACCACCCCTCTCGAGGAGCAAGTTTGAAACATAACGACGCGCCCTGACGCCTACCCCTACCATGCCACCTCGCTAACAAATACCACCCGCCAGCTCGAATCCCACTTCGACCACTCCAACCCCAAGGTTGATATCAGACCAGGGCGGCGAGCCTTTGGGCCACTTCCCAGCCCACGGGCCGATGGCATACAGCTGTGGCAGGTGCTGAACCAGCCGAACGACCAGAACACGCACATGCACACACACACCCACTCGCTGAGGAGCATGCAGACGTCGTTCGAGGACAGTCTGATGACCATCTGCGGGACGGGCTCTGCCTCGCATGCTGATGGCGGCGGGGTCGCGGTGCACCAGTACAGGCTCGACGCCGGCATGGACCAGACGACGTTCCAGAGCAACGACGGGGCCCTGCTCTTGGTGCCGCAGCGGGGCGCGCTCGACGTTCAGTCTCCGCTGGGCCTCGTGGTGGTGCACCCGGGCGAGGCAGCCGTCATCCAGGCCGGCTTGCGCTTCTCGGTGTGCCCCGTCGAGATGGACCTGGATATGGAGCCGTGGGACCCGCTCAAGCCGCAGCAGCTCCCCCACGGCGAACACTCGGCCGGCTACCTGCTGGAGTTCTTCGGAGCCGTTCTCTTCCGCCCCGAGGAGAGTCAGGCGTTGCCCAGTTCGTTTGCCTTCCCCACGGCCGACCTCAGCAGCGTCCTGGCTCAGCTCGACACAAGGCTGGAGCGGCGCTCGTTCCAGACCATTGTCAAGGACGGTGGCCGCCTGACCCAGGGGGTGCAGTTCCAGTCTCCATTTGACGTTGTGGCCTGGCAGGGCACCAACCCCCCCCTTTTCAAGTTCCCGCTGCCCTGCGCGGCCTCGCCCGCCCCCCAGTGCGTTTTGCAGGCCGAGTGCCGGGGCAAGATCTCGGCCACCTTCGGCGTATTTGGCCCCCACGGCCTGTGGCGGGGTGATAAGGGGAAGCAGCCAGAGAAGCAGCCGCAGAAGCAGCAGCCAGAGGATGGGCGGGATCGACCCTCCTTCTACAAGGACAACAACTCGCGCGTCTTCGGCGGCATCTGCGGCAGGTACGGTGGCAAGGAGAGGAAGGGTCTTGACGAAGGCGGCCTCGTCGTTGAGCCTGCACTGACCGCCAGCGCCGAGAGATATCTAGAGGGGAAGGGGGATGAAAACTTCCTCGGTGAGTTGGCCGTTTCCTGCCTTGCCTGCCTCCCTCCTGGGCTACTTAGCTACCTACCTACCCATTTATCTACCTAGGTACTGACACGAGCCACAAATACCACGGTCGGCCACACATTATGCAGGATTTCAGCTCACCTTCCCCGGCAAGGTTTGGTTCACGAGGTGGGCGCTTGACAAGCATCCCAATCGCATGAGTAAGTGAAGTGCTGTGTTAAATCTAGCATGCCCAACCACTGGCAGCATCGACAAGTAACAAATCACCTGCCTACCTTACCTACCTATTAAACTTGACTGGCTAACCCTGGCAACCAATCATCAATCTATGTTCGACAGTGCCCCTCCATGGAGTCCACCAACCTCACTTCTTCCACAGCGAGATCCAACAGATGGCCAACACGAACCTTGCTGGCCACGATATGCTCCCCATCCCAGCTGATCCCCGCATGTGCAGGGTCATCACATGTAGCGATGAAGGGGACGTGTGCCCACTGGGCAATTGAGACCGAGATCCTCGCGCATCAGACTGATATCACATCACGACTCTCCATAATTTCTTCTTTTTTTTACTCTCTCCTTTTCTTATTTCCCCTTCTTTTTTGCCTTCTCTCTCTATCTGGTACATGCACGCGGTTTTGGCCGTTTTGGGACTGTGGGACTCTGAGAGTTTGGGACTCTTGATATTTTTGCGTGGGGCGAAAAAAAGTTAGGATGGGCTTACATATCGATCACGTGGTCCTTACTGGTTGTTCTCTGGACAATTGGGTAGGTAGGTACGTAGGTAGCTTCTTAAGTTAGGTAATGGAGGAGATCGAGCACCAATGGAGTACGTTGGCTTGCTTGCCGATGATATCATCCTCGATGAGTGAGGTAGGTGAACTCGAGTAGCCCAGTGTTACACCGGAGTGCGGAGATCTCCATCGGACGAAGGACGGAATGGATTAAGTCAAACAGCTCTGAACACCGGGGTCTAAAACAGGAGGGCTGATGACCGAGGGTTTTCTATAAGCATCAAATTTAGCCGAAGGATTGCTGCTGTTAGATGTGCTTGGTAAGCTTTGCATGTGCTTCTCGAGAGAGCTGGGGAAAGTGCTTACTTATTACTGACCAGATAGAGAGAGAGAGACAGAGAGGATGCAGGACATGAGCATTAAGGTATACACATTTTTTTGCCAATATATAATCCAGCTCATCGTCCTCTCCCACCTCAAACCATACGGCCTCTCCTTCCAAGACAAGAAGAAAAGAGACTAAGAAATTTTTTTTTAATTAAAAAAATAAATAAAATCTAATGGCAACCGCAACGTCATCCCCCACCCTCCTCCCCAAAGGCTCGCTAGTTCTCGTGACGGGCCTTAACGGCCTCATCGCGACCCACGTGGCGGACGCGCTGCTCGGGGGCGGGTACAGGGTCCGAGGCACGGTCCGGTCGCTCTCGCGGGCCTCGTGGCTGGGCCCGCTCTTCGAGGCGCGGCACGGGGCCACGTCCAAGGCGCTGTTGGAGGTGATCCAGGTGCCGGACCTGCACGCCCCGGACGCGTGGGAGGCGGCCTTTGCCGACGGCAAGGTGGCCGGGCTCGCCTCCGTGGCCAGCGGCAGCTCCATGTCGCTCAACGTGCAGGACGTCGAGGGCGCGGTGCGGGAGGAGCTGCACGCCTACGTCGGCCTGCTCGAGGCGGCCAAGCGGGCGGGCTCGGTCAAGAGCGTCGTCTTCACCAGCTCCGCATGGGCCGCCTACACCCCGGAGCCCGGCGTGGCCGGCGTGCTGACGGCGGAGAGCTGGAACGAGAGGGCGACCCAGCTGGTCGCCGACCCTTCGCTGCCCAGCGAGGCCAGGGGCTTCTTCGGCGTCATGGTCATGAAGGTACGCTACGAGCAGGCCATCTGGGACTGGGTCCGGCGCGAGCGGCCCGGCTTCGCCTTCAACGCCATCCTGCCGGACACGGTGCTGGGGCCGATCCCGGACGCCTCGGCCCAGGGCGGCAGCACCGCGGGCATGGTGCGCTGGCTGTGGGAGGGCAAGAACCTCGAGGTGCTCAAGGCCGTCGCGCCGCAGTGGTACGTCGACGGCCGGGACCTGGGCAAGCTCTACCTCGCCGCCCTGGTCACCCCGGGCCTCGACGGCCAGAGGATCTTTGGCTTCGCCGGCAGGTACAGCTGGCCGCGCGTGCTCGAGATCCTCAAGGAGCTGCACCCGGAGAGGGAGGGCTGGGCCGAGCTGCCCGACGCCGGTTGGGATGTCTACGACTGCCCCACCAAGGAGGCCGAGGATCTCCTCAAGACCGTCAATGGCGGCAAGGGCTGGATCTCGCTCGAGGACAGCGTGAGGGACGGCCTCGAGAGCTTCAGGGGGCATCAGAGCGGGAACCAGGTCTCTGGAAACTTTTAGTACTAAGTTGATATATTGGTACATTGATGGATGGCGTGGCACGGGTTCCATGGTGGCCCCCTGCACATATCTACCTGATTGGCTATGCAATGTTCAGCCTTGGTCAGCCTGTAGGATCCACCCATGTCTCGCGCTGGCTTTCGTTGCTGCTTTCTTCTTTTAATTTTTATCTGCTCCTCAGACACCACCTCGGCTTCTCTGTCGAAATTTGTAAGACCCAATGAACTACGATGGAGCCTGTTAAGCTGGAGTTTTTGCGAATGAATGCGGGCAGGTATGGGAGGTTGCAACAACGATTGAGGCGAGATTCGGCACTTGATGGCAGTGCAGCAATTCCTGCTGCCAGCAGTCAGGATTAGGTAGTAGAGTCAGACAGGTCGGGGGTCCGGGGGTACTGCCTTAGGGCTCACTACAGTGGGTTCCCACCGCACTTCGGTCGGGTAGTTGAGGTAAGCTTCAATGCTAATAGGCTGCTGGTATGTATTGCCATCATCGATGACCCGACAAGGATGGCCCTTCAAGTCCCGCAGTCGTTCCTTTACCGTCGCCTCTGGTGAGACGATTCGAAATCTATCGCAGAAGCCACCTTTGTCAACATTCATATGGCGTACGAACTTGATGCTCCCCTCGATATCGGGATCCAAGCGTCGAGCGCGCCATCGGAATGAGTGATGGCGACGCCGCTACCAATATGCAGCTAATTCTGATGCTGACGCCAAGCCCAATGCCACTACAGATCGTCCGAAGGCCGCGCTAATCTACTAGCTAGTACATCTACGTTCGATCATTGGCTGACTACTCCTGTCATCGAAACCCATGCATCTTGAAGCCCTGGCGATGGTAAAGACCACGGGTAACCAAAGGGTAGTATTATCCTCGGTTTGATTTTGGTTCGAAGATGGACTACTGCTGTTGTCTGGTGGTTCTCTTCTTGGATACCTGGATAGCACTTGGCATGCGTACATAATCCTCTCCAGCGTCATGTTTCCTTGCCCAGAAATGACAGACCTAACGGTTTGCACAGCAATCACCATCTTATCCTTCGCTACTTCGCTGCTTCTCACAGAACGAACCCTCCATTTTCAGCCACCTGGCAGCTTCCGCCTCGCATGACCCCAGGACTTGAGAATTGGTAGAGTACGGATACCAACGGTCGTCTCCTAAGAAAAGCTGTGATCATCAGCAGCAACCCGAACGCAAGGGATCCCTCACCTTCATTCCAGAATCGACACATTATCCCATTCTTTTCTCTGTATGCTGTCCGTTCCACGGAAAATGTAGGCAAGTTAGCTTTTCATCCGCACTAACTTGGCTGGCGGACGCTGGATCGACGTTTTCGGATTTTATATATATATATAGAGAGAGAGAGAGGGAGGGGGGAATACTCACATCGGGGTCTATCCCCCTCGCACCGATCTGCTTCATCCTTGCACCACGCTGTCCCAATGATCAACTTGGCATCACAGCCATTGAGGGTCGGGAAAGGGCCCGTCTGTCGTTCTTCCAGATGGTTAGCCGCCGTCTGCCACGCCGAATATCATATAAAGAGATATTAGCTCACCTTGATCCATCATTCATCATCCATCCCCATATCTGACCGGGGGCTGCTGTCTAGGTACGCATCCACCTGCTTTCCTTTCCGTCTTTGGGGCTCCTATGAGGTGGTCAGTAAATTCTGCGCCCGTCCCAGCTCAGACGTCCTAATAATCTCACCTCAAGTGCGAGGCCAAGATTGTCAGGCCTTAAGGATGTAGTGTCACTGTGCGAAAAGAACACAGGCACTGCGAATATCTGCGTTAGCTATCTGGCCCAAAAGAATTAAACTTTTAGTCAACCGTCGACGATGCTTATGAGGTCCTATTCTCCACTGGCGGTCGCTGGTTGGCTCAGTTCAATCTGGGCAGAGAGCAAGTCAGTAATTCAGCCTGGCCCCCCAACATTTGGTTAGTTTCTTGCCCTCTGCTGCGATGTCCTGTTCTCCCGTAGTTGTCAGTTAATCTCCCAAATGTGACACATAGCCCCATGGTTCTCTTTGTTGACAGTCATCTTTCCTCTGCAGGTCTGTCTCACGCGTGTCTCTCTCTCTCGGGATGACGGTCACCAAAGCGACTCCAACCAGGGAAAGAATCTGCGATATGCCTCATATCGTCGGTTGTTCGGTCGATCGATCGCTTGAGCTTCGGTGTCGTATCTGTCCATTCCGTTAGAAAGCGCCGTGCTAGAGAACTCTCATCGCGCGAGGAGACGTCTTGGGCCAACGGCAGATCCAGTCCTGACGATTTGCCCGCAGCTGCCGTGAATTGGTTGTCAGCTTTCTCCAGAGAAGTTAGTAGTTAGCCTAGTGCCCCTGGACCCGGTGTAAGAGTTAGTTTTACATAAGGACGAGACAAGGACAAGGCAAGTGACCGGTGATGGGGAGTGGCGAACTGGTGATGGTGTGGATTTCGAGTCTCGAGGCGTCATGGCAGCCCAAGGAGCGGATGAAACGAGGAATCTATGCCAAAAGGTGGCTGGAGCAGATCTTGATATCCGCGGATATTTCATTAGCTTGAAAACAAATAGGAACGATTCATACCTCTGTAAGGTTTGCCGCCCTACCAGGCAGGGAGGTCTGGTCTTTAGCCTCCTCCGGGCAGCACTTGGACATCTCGTTGAGTGGCGGCTGTTCGATCCTATGTTTTGTTAGTGAACTCGCTGCTCGCTTGGGAAATAGTGTTAGTCAGTCAATCAACAGGAAGACTCCACGGTTAGTACCTGTAGCTTGTCTGGTGTGGTGGTCGTGAACAGTAGGTGGTTTTATGCGGCTGCTATCAACCCCTAATGCTCCCAGAGTTAGTGTAAGTGTGGCAGTACCTGTTTGTGGTTATTAGTATCAAATGTAATCTGTGGAAACCCTTGGTGTTAGCATTAGCTGACTCCCCCTGACCATCTGCGGACCCTACCATCCTAGCACACCAAAGAGCTCCGGGTCGGAGCAGGGATCGGTTTTGGGTTTCGGCAAGGATAGAACGGCGGAGGAGACAATATCGACGTTCTTGATGCTCGAAATGTGCATGGAATCTGTTTGAAGAGGGTCAGTAGCTCACAGTCTTCGAGTATGTCCAACTGTCTGTATGTTAATATTGTCTTAGGTCCCGCTCTGTCACGGTTAATTTTCGATGCTCCAACCTGCGAGCCGGACGTTTGCCAGCAGCCCGGTAAAGAAAACACACTTTCACCTCGCTCGAGTGCCGAGACCGGATAGAAAGATTCGAGACGATCCCGGGCAACCGTAACCTCTCGGCGCTGCGGAGTAGATATCATGGGCTGTCAGTCAGTCTTGCTCGAGTTTCTTGGCCATCTGGCTTCCGGGCCAGCATCCTGATTGCTCGATCTGCCTCGATGCCCAGTATTAGTAAGGAACAGAGAACTCACCTGATGAGATGAAAAGAGGGAAGAAAGTCAGTAATGTATCGAGGGACTATCCAATATATAGAGACTGCATTGCGACCAAGAGCAGTAAGTCTGTGGCCCCTGAGGCTCACGAAGTTTTACTCAGGAGCTGGAGAACGTACGCGCAAGGAGGAGGAAGTGGCTGTATCAAGGCTACCACGATCCCACATGGAAGTTGGAAGAGTAAGAGGGACAGTAGCACAACAGAGCCGCTCTGTCCGTGGTGAAGTCGTCGTTATCGATTTTGCCCATTGTCAATGATTTTTGTTTGCTGACTCTCGAGGTCCAGGGCCCGATACAGTGTCCAGATGTACAAGGAGCACTGTGTACTTCCACACTCACCATCTCGCCCCAACAACCCAGGCAAGAATCCAAACATTGCCTGGATATCCCTCTGCAAATGAAATGTCTAAACATCGTTATAAGGAAGTGCGCTGCATCAATTTGCCATGAGGAAACCCCTCGTAGATCATCCAAGATCAAAGTCAGCATTCGGTTGTCTGTTGCAGTAATCGCTCAGCTGCCACCTGTAAGGAGGTTGCTAGTAAGCTCGGTGTCCTTCACCAGTTGGCGGTAAGTTGCCTGCCGCGATTCCCTCTCGAGACCGCCAAAAGCATTAAATACCTACATATGTCTACCAACGTACAAACTGGCCCGACCTGACGGCTATGACGGTTTGTTTTCCTTTTCTTTTTTATTCTCTATATCTGCCTATCTATTTGGTACTTCACACGCTTCTCGGCTTCTTTCCTCGGATCTTCCCTCCATGGGTATTCTCCTGTCTCCCATTGCAGAAGTCAGCCTGCGTGGTTTCAACTTTTGATCCTTGAGGTTCTGCCCCCCCCACTGTGCCAGCTTGCCGACACTGTCATTGCCCCTCACCTCATACGTGCAATTTGTGGTCTCGTCTAGGATAAGACAACAAGTAAAAGAACATAAAGAAATAAAATCGAACCCGTTCACACACGCTGGCTCATAGTGGCAACTCGGATCACGAGATCGGTACCAAAATCCCTGCTGCAGTTGAATAAATTTGTTGATGAGGTACCTACCTAGGTACCTACCTAACCTAGCCAGCACAATCGTCAGCTAAGTACTACAGCGAAGGGGTAGGCTAAGCGCACGGTGCGACGACTCCTTCGAGTGGAGTATCATTTGGTCCTACGCAGACAGAAGGAGGGGTAAGAAGGAGAAACATTGGAAACTCTACAGGGAGAGCATCGGGACCGGAGGGTACTCAGAAAGATGTAAACCCCAGGGATTAATATGTCGATAGTGTTGAATGTCTGCCGAATCGCCTCGGGAGCCCCGGATCTCCAAGCAGCACGTGGGTGAGCCAGCGCCTACTGAGACGTTGAAGAAGAAAAATCCCCAGGTGTGACCAGGTGTGACTAGATCGAGGGCCATAATTGGTCACATAACTGGCCAGGGGAAGGTAGCCGAAATCTCAAAGAGCTTCAGGGTTGTGACAGAAAAGCCCAAGATGCCAGCACTCCGAATCAGGCACTCCGTCCTTCGCCGGATGGGCAGGCTAGCCCTGTGAAACTCAGGTTACGCCGGTTGGCGCCTTTGATGCCTGGAATTATCCTCCTCAAAGGGGTATCATGCGGCTTGACAGCGACAGCGACAGCACGCGGGAAAGACTTGGCCGAGGGCGGCAGACGTAGCAATAACCGACAATAACCGCCCAGGGGATTTTGGTCGACATGTGTTCTTTGATTTGCTCTATATGACGAGAACAAGTAAAGGGAACCACGACGGCTCGGGCGATCATCACTTGTACATTCCAAGCTTCCAGATCCTCCCAATTCCAAACCGGCACAACCGCTGCCACACCTGGAAATCTCCCGCATACTTAGATGGTCGGTCCATCCGAACCACACGTCCTCCGCTCTCGGGTGAGGAATTATATGTGAATAAGAGAGAAAAGGAGGGAGACATAAAAAGTAATAAAAGAAAGAAGAAAAAGGGACCGAAGAATGAGATGGGGAGAGAGGGCCGTTTGTCTCTCTCCCTCTCTCTCTTGCTTCCTTGGAAATGGTCCATATAAGGGTCCTCAGGCAAAAAATCCCAGCCTATAATCTTCGCCATTCAGTGATATCATAAGGAAAGGGAAGAAATAAAGGAAACGTAAGAAGAGAAGAAAAAAAAGGCCGGAGAATAGGTTTGCCTGCCACCTCCCAAATATAACGCCTATAGTGCCCTAAATACCCATCATACATGTACAAGAAGGGTCTCCTTGGCACATCTGTGGCGTCGTACGCAGTGATACATCGTTGTCGATGCCACAGCGACACCCCACGCACACAACCAGAGGATCTCCATCAGTACCGACTTGCCCGAATCCAGTCGAGGAATGGATCATAGCAGGATCCACAAGCCGCCGACAACAACTGGCAACCAGCCGAGGTGCCTTCCGAGGGAGCTGTATGAGCTGCCGTGGCGCCAGGAAATGACGGCGTCGGATGTGCTGGCATTGAGAGTGGAGACGCGCGCTGGTGAGACGTAGATGTCGGTGAAGCCGATGTCGCTGCTGTTGAAGCAGTTGGTCTCGTTGACCTCCTGCAACCGAGGGTCTCCGACCTCGACGAAGGTGATGTCGACGCACTGAATAGGGGGAGAGAACGATAGTGTTAGCCATGCCGAGCCACGTCGTCTAGTAGGGCGAGAGCCCCTGGAAGGAGTCAACAAGGACCGATGGGGTGCTTACAGAGAACAGAGCGGCGCCGTGGACAGCAAGCTCGACAACCTGGATCGTCGCGTTGTCGCCCGCCTTGACGTTGGCGCCAGCTGGCAGGGGCACCTGTGGCAGGCACACCGTCCCCGGATAGGGGTTCCTGGAGGGGCCAGCGAGACCGAAGGCCGGCACCATTGGGTTCGACATGTTCATGGGGCCGTTATCCGGTCCGTCGGTGCCGAAGCCGAGGTTGACGTAGATGGTCGCCTGCTGGTGGCCCTGGAACCAGCCTGGTTGGAAGGCCACTGCCCCTCCCCTGACGGACCAGAATGTCCTGTTTGTTGTGGTTCCGATGCCGCCGCCTAAGGGAAAGAGGCAAACTGTCAGATATCATTCGAGGCGGAGGGTGTCGATCGTGGGATGTGCATCATGATGTGCTACTCCATCTATACTCACATGGGTACATCCACTGCATGCCGAAGGGGAATGTCGAGTTTGTGACCAGGTTGTCGCCGCGCCAGCCGGGGTATGTGATGACGGTGTGTGCTGTGCTCAGCGAAACGCTAGCGAGGAACAAGAGTGTTGATGAGAGCATCGTGGCTGAGGTTTGGTGTTGCGTCTTGTATCTTGTGTCTCTGGCGTTGGTTGCGTGGATGTGCCAATCGCGAGGAGGAAGTCCACCTTCGTCCAACTGGTTGAACGGGATCGTGGCGTTCCTTTGCAGATGCGCAGTCTCGAGAACGCACTTCTTTTCTTCTCTTTTTCTCCTTGCTCCTGTTTTCCTTTCCTTTCTCTCCTTTTGCGTTGTTTTATCTCCAAATTTTTGTTTCCTTTCCCCCCTCCACAAACTCAATTGTAGAGATCTTGGCGGTGTTGGCTCCTGGTGCTGATCTGCAAACGTGCGCCGCCCGAAAGGAGTCAAAGCTATCCTTCAAGCGGGAAAATGGAGACGAGTAGCTAGGGAAATAAGATTCAAGACGCTACCAAAGGAAATGGAAACACAAGGCACTGCCTTAAAAGATGGATGTGTGCGACACGTACTCGCGGCTCGATGGTATTTTCCAGGGAGTGAAGAAAAGTGTCTGGTGAGGAGAGATCGAGGAATGTGAACGGAGGGGGTGGCAGGAGGGGAAAAGGCGAGCGGGCAGGAAGCGATATTATCTATCACGGCTGGCTGCCAGCGGTCGACTTTAGGGCTTTGGGGCCAGGAGCGACAGACCAAGACAGGCTTGCAGACCATGCAGAATCGAGGCGCTGGGCTCGGGGGGAGGGTCGACACGAAGAGGCCGTTGGGTCTCCTCCCTTGAGTGATCACTCTTTCTCACCTGCATTGCGCACATCCAAATGGCACAAATGGTCCAGATGGCCACTTTGGTTGGCTTTGGGCCAAGTGGGAATGCGACCTGGGGCACACTCACAAGCATTTGCAGCCGCTGTCCTCACATCCATATTGGCTGACATCCCCCGCCCCAAAGCGGTTGGCCAAGCACAATCTAAACCCGGGCGGCTTATTCTCGACGGCGGATTGGCGGACGGACCAGTAAAAATGGCCCCAGAGGGTGTGCATCGCTGCCACCACTTGCATACCCTGCATGCCGACCTGCCATACCCCTGTCGTGACGTTTGAGTGCCAGCCAATAGCGAGCCGCGATTGACCGCGGAGCCATCGTTAGCGAGCCACCCACTCATGGGAAGAAGCTGGAGCATTGCACTGAGCGAGTCGCCTGGTGAATGGTGACTGTACTAGCAGTCCTAGTTGTACTGCGTAGTACGTACTACTACTAGTGGGTACGTAGGAGACCAAGTGGCAGGTGTCCGCTCATCAATCGTTCCCGTGCAACATGCAGTCGAGTGAGCCTTCCTTGCCCCCTGGCAGTGAGCCTGCCTGCCATGCCTGCAATGCAGTGCTGCTGCAGTGCTGCCAAACGCTCCTTTGAGTCCTCTCTTCTCTATGCTCGGGCACCCCCGCCCCCAGCCAATTGATTTGCTAGGGAGGAAAGCTAGGGGGGGCGGGAAGGTACACAAGCGTGTGATCATTGCGATTGTGAGAGGGTGATGGGGTAGGTCTTGTCCTCTGTGGAGATTTGTAAGTTGAAGTTCTGAACGAAGCCGCCGTTGCACGATCTTCCAGGGCGGCTGGACCCGTCTTGGGCTTAATTCGCTCTTCCTGAGTATTCCCAGGCCCAACTCGGCCGCGGAACTGCTCACTACCCACTCGAGGGAGAATGCCGATGAGCTGAGGAGGACACGGATACGGTGTGAGGAAAGTCGGGGTGGAGGAGGCCAGGGCGAAAGGCAGCACGACGTGCCTCACTGTGATGGATGGTTGTGGACTTTTGGGTGAGGATGGAATCTTCAATTATGTTAAGCGCCCTGTGCCAGAAGGTCGCAAGATTTCGGGTTGTGAGTTTGTGTTTTTCTGCTGGCTGGCTCCATGGTAAAGGTGGGGAAATCGGGACTGAATGGGGCTAAGTCTATATGTTGGTTGGCCTTGGGGATACTTGGGGGCTATTTTTGGGGGCATGTGCGTGTGTGAGCGCAAGTGCAAGTGGAAGTGCAGGTACAACCCTCCATGCTGTTTTGGACTCCATCCACTCTGGGAACAATTTAGCGCTTCAGCATCTACAAAACGCATGGAATCGGCGCGGAAAAAATCAGGGTATGAATGTTTCCATGCCTGCATACAAAATAATCCAAAAGTAGTATATTAGCATACATTATTCCGTGCTCTCCTCTGTACCCTCTCTGTGTTTCCCCTGAAGAAAAATTTCCTTCCACCTTGATGATCGTCGGGTACCTATCGGTTGTAGAAGGTGGGCAATTTGCGTAGTGGAAAACTAACAGTACAACAGCGCTGACGGGGGCCTAATAGTGTTGGAATGGAAGACAAGAAGATGTGCGAACTGCAGCGATAAGGAAAAAAGGGGGGGACCACCTTGTAGCTCCCACCATGATGAGGCTATATTCGGCCATCAGTTGGCACTATAAACTACATCTGAGAGGGATCCTCACCTAGACAATATGAGCAGCTGTGCGGCGCGGGGTGTCTGCCCAATACTCAAACAAGCCAGGCATACCTTGGTTGGTATTGGGGCAATGAGACCAGCCCATGGGAGAAGTGAGGGAAACCTTCTCTTGGTAGTATGCACAACCCGGCCACACATGTGTGAATCAATTTTTCAACTGGGTTGCCATGTCGCAAGTAGGTACGTAATGTAAACGCAAATGTCACAGCGGCAGACAAACTAAGGATGTGAGTCCAGCTCGAAACCTTAACCAGCCAGAATCCACAAGATGAACATTGAGTACGGGACTGCCGGCCCACCTCGTAGCTAGCACTCACCGCCTGACAACTGACAAGACAAGTCAGTCAGTTTTCTACCAGATATAAAATCTGTATCCTTGCCGACTGCACACCCCGGTTCCAGCCACGGAGGCTTCGAACTGTTTGTCAGCTTGTGTGATTGCGTCTAGTCCATTTACCATCTCGCAGATATCATCTTGTGCGGGAGGGATGATGGCGCCGCCCACGCCGGATAAGGATACGTCCTCTGACGGCGCTTGGAGCACCATCGTCCGACGTAACCGCAGGAAAGTTCCTCGTGTCAACCCGACCCCTTATGAC
Source organism: Pseudohalonectria lignicola (assembly GCA_003049395.1). NCBI lineage: Eukaryota > Fungi > Ascomycota > Sordariomycetes > Magnaporthales > Ophioceraceae > Pseudohalonectria > Pseudohalonectria lignicola. The sequence goes on along the minus strand of PYSP01000055.1, from coordinate 141,358 downwards.
AATAGAACAAACGTGACGAACGGGAGCCATGCCGAACCGAACAGCGATACAGCCAAGCGCCATGTTGCCCCTGAGGATCCAAGGGAACAGCGCGTCGCGGTGCGAGAAATCGAGACCACCTTCATCCGCATCTCTGGCAAATGGCAGTCCGGCGCCGGCCTTGAGTCGCTTGAGAGGCTCGTCCGCAAGGGCGCTCCGTCCCACACGCCGATAACACAGGCAATCTGCCTCGGCAACGGCGCGTTGGCCCCGTCGGACGAGAGCTGGGATAGGAGGCGCACGGCCCATGTACAGACGGCCGCATTCCTCTCCCTGGCCGAAATACTCAGTAAGCCTGTCACCCGTCACCGTCGCCGTCACTATCACTATCATCGTAACCGTCACCATCATCGTCACCGTCACCATTATCGTCACCGCCACGCTCCTTTCCACGCCGTCCAAATTTGTGCTTAGCTACTATAGCTTAACCCCGTTCCTACCCACCGTCTTTATGACTCCCCTTTCCTGGTTCTCGGCTATGGTTTTATCTTGTCCTTCCTTCGATTTCTCACCTGTCTCGATCGTGCTCTTCCCACACAAAACAATAGGCACGCTCTCCGGCTCACTGATCCGCTGCGTGTTTCAGGAGCCTAGCTACTCCTCGGCCGACAGGTTGTTCCTTGAGAGCCTGGGACATACCGTCGTCGACGACCCGGCAGCCCTCGACATGGTAACGGACACAACGCTGCTCTGGGGCGTGCATCTCTACCGAGGGGTGTACAGCCGCGCTCTTGAACAGACGCTGCCGGCCATGTTCGTCGGGACCAAATGGACGACCTGGGAAGAGTATGTAGCCTACCACCCACCCCGTCTAGTCCTCCCTGGGATGCGGCCAGCCTGGATGGGTTGAGATGAGCTAACATCGCCTATGAAGACATGCAGACCCGGACGATAAAGTAGAGCAGAAGCTCAGCAGACTACACGAGATGCACACCACCTATGACATGTTCCCTTTCCCACCCGAGGAAGGGACCTACGTTTTCTCCGAGACCTGCATCTATTGGAAGAGGAATGAAGGTGACGAGACTGTTGGTTCAACTGCGGGGCGCGGAAAAGACCAGAAACAGGCCCAGGAAGCTCCTGAGAGTAACAACCGCTGAGACGGCGGCGGCCATGGCTGTCGCCCAGTGATTCCAGTCTCCACCCGTAACCTGTAGGATAGCTAGCTCGCGCTTTTAGCGCCACTGAGCCACTATCTTATAACGAGCCTACGTATACATCTAGATTACCCCTATTGCAGGCTAGGATCAGCAACAGCCCACAATGCAAGATTAGCATCCCGTCAGCCTCGAAGCGCCCTACCGAAGACGATGGAGCATCACAGTGGTAGACTACGTAGATAGAATCCCACCGAGGTGGAGTCCTGAGCGTACCCCACTGGGTGCGACTGCTGAGCTGGATATTCTGCGATGCGAGTAAGGAGCATGATGCACGCAGACAGAGGCTGGTTCAACAGGGGGGAAATCTTTATATATATGTATATAGGGTTGGTTTTTTTGGGGGGTTTTTTGGGACTGAGTCTAAACCGTGTTCATAATTTTTCATTTGCCTAATCTACCTTTCTCCCCCATGCGGTCATCAAGTCGTGCCATACAAACCGTACCGCCGCCGGCATTAGCACTGCTCCACCGCTCCTTCGGCAAGCATCAGCGGGGTATCACATAAGAGACCGTAGATGCTAGCCCGGTGACATCACCAACCCGCAGAATGATCATTGCTATCCGCGATTCGAACAATCAGCTAAGCAGCCGTATCAGCTCGGATGAGATATCCTTGACTCCAGTATCGCTGGACCTGTCTCTCGCAGTGCGCGCCCAGCTGGCGGCACCGACCTCCTTGATGGATCTACGGAGGCCGTCGACATGGGCGAGGGTTCCGAGGGCGGCAACAGCGCGGTAGACAGTCGCGGGGTCCGTGTTGTTCTGCAGGATCTCCCCTAGTGCGTTGGTGAGCAGCAGCAACTGGTCGCCCGACAGCTCCGTCTTCCCATTCTTCTCCACCTGGGACCAAGCAAGCACTGCGTAGTTCAGGGCAACAGACGTCAGAGCTATGGAGAGGTTGCGGTTACTGGTGTCAAGGGGCCCCTTGAAGGAGACTCCAGTGTTGTCGATTCCGAGGACAGCCTCGATGATGGGGACCAGACGTGGGAGCATGGAGGCTGCGACGGCGCGGCCTTGCTCCGTGGCAAAGATGTTGGCAGCGGTCCGCATGGCCATCATGGCCGCGTTCACGTTGACCGGAGCCCCTGCCGCAGGGGAAAACGCCCCCGCGATGGCCGCATCAACGATGGTTCCATGTGCCCGGTGCTGGTGTGACGCCGCAGGCGCGAAGAGTGCCAAACAACGAAGCAAGTCGAGGCCAGGCAGGCGGCTCTGGTAGTCCCACTGGACTGCAATCTTGAGAATCAAGTCGACATCGCTCGACGATATGTTGAAGTGCCTCAAGCTGGCGGGTGTGTTCGCAGCCCCTGTAGAAGGAACTGTGACTGGTAAGGACGAGATTGCCAGCTGCAGTTCGGAAACGAGGTCTTGCAGCAACGAGACTTCGGAGGGATTCAGAGCAAAGTCCTTATTCCCACTCCTGACCAGATCAGAATTCAACGAGAGAGTTTTCTTCAGGACGGCTGCGCGAAGAATGTGAGCAATGAAGAAGAGGTGCGGTCAATAGACAAGGAAAACAATTCGAAAGAGAGAGAAGAAGAATAAAAGAAAACGAGGCAAAGGGACACTCACGCTCCGACTTAAGTGCGGTGATGAGCACATATCCCTTTTGAGGGAGTAGACGAGCCCCAGCCGCGGGCGGCTTGCTTGACACATCGCCAACACCACTACCACTAGCCCCAGGAGTATCTTGAGAGGAGGTCGCCCTCTGGTCTAATGAGACGCCCTTTGTCTCCTGTTCGATGAAACGAGCTACCTGCTCCAGATACGATATGGGGAGGTCGTTGTCCTCCAAGAACCGTCGGGAGGCATCATATGGGTTCTCCCCAACGTTGTACGGCAATGGGAGTGTGGGCTTGCCGTCTTCGATGTCGACGCGCAGCACAAAGTCCCATTCCTTGCCATCGTGGGCAGTCTTCTTGTCAGAGCTGCCGGCCGAGCTGACCACGGAGCCGACAAGCTCCCATTTGTTTCCAGCTATTGCATCGCGGAGAGCGTTAAGACACGTGGCTGCAGTCAGCGCTGGATTTATATTTTATATTTATATTTTTGAAACTCGGAATGGGCTCACCTGATGACCACGAATGGGCAGTAAGCTGGCCATCCGGGTTCCTGATGACCTGTATCTGCCCATCCTTCTTCCCCACGTTGGCCTCCAGGAACTCCGGCCCCGGAAAGGACTCGCTGCTGAGGTTGTCACCTAGTGTCTCCTTGGGGATGGCCGACGCCTTGACCGAGTCCTCGAAGTGCTTCAGCGTGTCCGCGTCGGCGGCCCTCTCCTGACTGCGGGTCCAGACGCGGACCACGCCGTCGCTGGCGCCCGAGACGATGTCGCCCGTCGCCGGACATGCCGCAACACCCCAAACGGAAATGGCGGGGTGGGAGATGGTCTGTATGCATCGGTTGTCCTTCCAGATACGCACGGTGCGATCCTCGCCCGCGCTCACGATCTCGCCAGAGGGCAGGCAGGCCAGCGAGTAGACGAAAGCCTCGTGGCCGTGGAGCTCCGCGACCTGCTGCCCCTTGAGAGTCCAGAGCCTGATGATGGCGTCGTTGCTCGCGCTCGCATACGCGGCCCCGCTGGGGTGTCTCGGCGTGAGGCGGCACAGCGCGCGCACTGGCTCGTGGGTCGAGCAGGAAAGGGCAGGCGGCACCAGGTCGCCCGAGGTCGTGCCCCTCAGCGAGTATGATCGGATCATGTTGTCTGCGCAGCCGGTGATGACGGACGCCTTGTCGTAGGCAAGGATCGCCGTCACCGACTTTTCATGGCCATCCAGCTCCGTCTCCAGATCCCACTTGCCAACGTTCCATACCTTGCCCCTCGAGTCCCAGCCGCCCGAGGCGATGAACTTGCCCTCGGGGGACACATCGAGGGTGCAGACGTTATTGGAATGTCCTGGAAGCAGTATGGGGAAGCCAGGGTCCTGCTGGGCTTCGGGCTTGGGCTGATGGATATAGATGACAGGATCGTGGCCGCTTGAGGCGATCAGGCCGCTTGGATGGGCGACTGATGGCGGGATCATGGCCATGGAGTTCACGTAAGCGCCCGAGGTCATAACGATGGCGCTATCATATCTGGGGGGTGTTGCGGAGGTCTTGGTCCAGATACGGACCGTAGAATCCCTTGAGGCAGATACAATGACATCTTTGGCCTGGAACGCCACGGCTTTGACCTGATTAGAGTGAGGTGAAGGCGGACCGGCGCGAGTCCCGAGATTGTCAGCGTGTGAAGGAGTCTCGAGTCTCGAGAGTTCTCTCTCCCTCCCTCTCGCTCTCGGGGAAGCCCGGCGAGACAGGCGAGACAGGCGAGAAAAGCACCTTGAAAAGGGGCATTACAAGGCGAGGCTGAAGCTTACATCAGAGGTGTGCCCCGCAAGCTGGGCAGAGAGCTTGAAGGTGGTGTTTGCCATGTCCTCGGTGAGCGGCGGGGTTTGTCGCCTTGAGCTGCGACACTACCTGGCCTGGGCGGGGTGGGAAACCCAAGCTACGGTGATTGTCCGGTGATTGTCCGGTGATTGAGAAACGGGAGTAGTTATCTATCAGGAGGTGAATTTAGAGGTGATTGAGTCTGAGGAACCTTGGTTGAATACGCGAGAGAGAAAACGACGAGGCGAGAGGCCCAAAGGACCAAGTGATCATCCGTACCTACCGAACTTTCAAATACTGTGGTAGGTACCCAGATTAGGCGTAACCGGACTCCCATACCTTTATCGATAAGGCCAGCTTCAACCAGGCACATGCGCCCGGACCTTCCCAGCTTGCTGGGGTGAATGTTGCAGGGAAGGTGGATCCGGTGCTGAGTGGTTGAATCATGAATGCTCGAATGGCTTGAATGGGAGACAAGGGGGGCACCCCTTCTGCATCCACTCCTCAGTGCCCCGCCATCTCCAAACAGCACTGCCCGTTGACCCGTAGACGGATCTGGGGGGAAACAAAAATCATAAAAACCCCTCCGCCCATTTTCTTGCGACACGAAGGCTTTCTAGGGACCACGGCCGAAGGCTTTCGTCTTCTTTGGGTATATGCCTCTCTTACATCCGCGCTCTCTTCTTTGGTTCCCCCTACTCTCTTCCCTGCTGCGCGGTTTCAATCAGCGCTTGACGACGCTTACGACTTGACGATCCTGACGATACCTTAATACCCCGACTACCTACCGATCTACCTACATCCTGCATCCCCTTGGTTTCCGATTGGCACTGACGTTGAATACCTCACGACTCTTCTTGGACCTCTGTCGATCCAGATTGATCAAGACGTTGATCCAGGCACATTTGACATTTAGTGTCGTCCTGATCGAGCCTCTGTTGCCCGTGCCGTCGGCGTACAATCCGACAATCCATTCGCTTTCTTAGGTGTGCGTCTCTCATGGTACCTGGTCGAACCAGCGCCCCATTGCTTCTGATCCGTGGATGCCTTTGACCTCCGGTCGACTAAACTGACGGGCAGTATACTCTGTGTAGCTTGACGAAACCCGGATCCGTTACTTCTCTCGGGTCTCGTCTTTTGGCGTGAGCGCGTTGGAGTCTTGCTTTGGAGTCCACCGAGTTGGTCCTTGTGCGAACCTTCCTCCACCGGAACCATCTACGGTCCTTTCTTCTTTTTTGTTTTGTTTTGTTCCTGGCCCTGTCAGGACGACCGAACAGTGCGATGGCTGCCGAAGCACCTCGCCAATATGTCCCACTGACCTGCCACGGCCACTCGCGGCCAGTGCCGCATATCAACTTTTCATCCTCGTTTGAGCACGAGAACTACTTTATGATCTCGGCCTGCAAAGGTATGGACGTCCCTTTACTTATCTGATTTTTAAGTTGGGTCCAACCTCTAGGCGGCTTTCGCCTGTGTGGGTGCTGTCCAGGTGTTTGGCGTTGAGAACAAGAAAAGAAGAAGAAAAATCGAACAGCTAACCTCAGTTTCATCTAGATGGCAACCCTATGCTCCGACACGGCCAGACAGGCGACTGGATCGGGACTTTCATCGGCCACAAGGGGGCGGTCTGGCAGGCAAAGCTGAGTCCTAACATGAGCAATGCGGCAACTGCTTCGGCCGACTTCACTGCGTATGTTGTACTCTGTCTCCTGGCCTCGTCTTGCCTCGCCTCGCCTCCTCTCAGAACTCATAATGTTTCCCTACCCCCCTTCGAGATGCCCATGCTCGAGTCGGCGCAGTCCAAAGGAACCCCGTTGGTGCATTAACTCCCCCTGACTGATTGTGACTCTCCCTTCCATGCTCTCTGCCCTCTGTACACAGAAAGATCTGGAACTCGCACACAGGCGAACTCCTGTTCACGCTGAGGCACGATCATATCGTTCGGGCGATTGCATACCCTCCCTCGAACTCGGACATGGTGGCGACGGGTGGATTCGAGAAGAAGCTCAGGCTCTGGGACCTCCAGGAGGCAACCTCGAGGCTCAATGACACGAGCGAGGACGTGGCGGTGGAGGCGTCCAAGGCGCACGAGATCGGGGCCGGGGTGCACACGGAGCCCATCAAGGCGATCGTGTGGGGCACGAACCCGAGCGTGATCATCACGGCTTCGGGCAAGACGCTAAGGTGGTTCGACATCCCTAGCCGTGAGCTGCTCAAGTCTGTTGTGCTTGACAGCGAGATCAAGTCGTGCGAGTCGACACAGCTGGACCCCCTTTTCCAGGAGGAGACGGACATCGGCGGAGGACAACCCGTGTTGACGGTTGCCGCAGGCAAAAAGGTGTACTTCTACGGGGGCATGGAGATGATGGACGAGCTGAAGCAGTTCGAGTTGAAGCATGGGGTGGCGAGCGTCGGCCTAGATGTGAAGCAGAGGAAGTTTGTGGTCGGTGAGGAGCCTGGCACTTGGGTTCGTGTCTACAGCTGGGAAGACGCTAGTGAGATTGGTGGGTTGTACCCTTTTTTTCTTCACTTTTTTATTCTCTCTCTCTCTCTCTCTCTCTCTCTCTCTCTCTCTCTCTCTCTCTCTCTCTCTCTCTCTCTCTCTCTCTCTCTCTCTCTCTCTCTCTCTCTCTCTCTATACTCGCCCCATGCAGCGTCTTTTGCTGACCTTTCTTCCTCGTCCCCTATTTTCAAAACACAGACGTCCACAAGGGTCACCACGGTCCAGTGTGGTCGATTGCCTTCTCCCCCGATGGAAAGCTCTACGCGACAGGGTCTGAGGATGGCACCATCAAGCTGTGGAAGAACTGTGAGGGCTTCTATGGGCTTTGGCGAGGCGGGGTGGCGGCTAGCGAGAAGTCCGGGTCAGACTAGAAGTCTCGCCGTTCGCTTGGGGACGGACTCGGCTCGGGCTCCTTGGACAGCGGGGTGCTGTCGGACTAGTCCTCCGCTCCCCACTGCCGCATGCCCACCTCTGACTACTCAACCGACCCAGCGGACCCGACCGACCCGAGCCCTAAGTTCGGATCGGGGCGGTCATGGTGCCTGGTCGACGACAGTCTCAAGAACTCTGACTTCTCGTCGGTCGTCAAGTTCCCTCGCGGTGAGGTTGATGTGCTCAAGTTTGATCCCGCCGCACCAGCCAGTGAATGCGGGGGCGGAGGCGGAGGAGGTTCTCGCATAGACGAACATGGTCACGAACGTGGTCATGAACATCGCTACCACCAAGTTGACCACCACCAATATGACCGCTCTGGCCAAAGCGACGATGATGTATTGTTGAGTTTGAGCGGCATCAACTCATCGGACGAGATCCGTCACGAGACAGAGAAGCGCGGCTTTGATGTCTCACACCAGTCCCACGAGTCCCCCCAGGGCACCTCCGAATCTGTCGTTTTCAGCGGGCAGCCATCTTCTGTCAGCGGCGGCAGCAGCAGCCCCGTTGCCGCTGCTCCGGCATCCACCACACCCTCCACCGTCCCATCCCCCAATGGCCGAGCTCGCAGCCACTCGAATCCGACCCCGAGGGCCCAAAGTCCGGGCTCTCTCAGGATGCAGAAGTTCCTCCAGCAACTAGACCGCCGTGGTCTCTCGTACAGTGAACCCATCCTGGATTGCTCTCCTTGACTGCTTGCATGGGACGGTGACTTTTTTGATGGTTGGACGGCTCATTTCCTTCCACATGTTTTTCTCGTTGCATTTCTGTTGTTTCTCTATTGCCCTGCCCTGTGTCCACTTTCTGCTGGATAGGTGTACGATAGTAAGGGCAGGGTTTTTTTTGGGGGGGTCTTTTTTTTTGTTCGGTTCTACAGGCAAGGAAAACGCTCCCGTTATTTATTTCTCCTCCCCGCTTTACCCCTTTCCCTTGCCTTCTCTTTTCTTTTTATCTTCCTTTTTCGTTCCTTTCTTTTCGTTTCTTTCTTCTCTTTTCTTTTCGGTCACTTTTCCATTCCCCTTGAACTTCCTCCCTTAACTTCGCCCAGTAGCGTGCCCAAGCCCATCGTTATTGTCCTTCCCCTTTTCATAATTATTATGTCCAGTCGATTGCTATTCCTTCTGTTTTTTGGCTGGCCTTTTTTTTCTCTTTCCCTCCATGCTCTTTCACTTCCCTAAATCTGAACGATCATTGAGAGCCTGGGGAATCCTGGCATTCACATCTCTGAGAAGAGAGGCGAGCCTGGGTCGGTAATTCCGAAATTCGACATAGTCGTGTTTTTGTTTTCTTATCTTGACCACACTAGCATGGGTTAATAATTATCAATGCATCATCCTAGAACCAGGTAACTGAGGATGGAGGGCTGGGGAATAGGCAATGGGAGATGGGCGTCATCGTGATAGTTATATTGGAGCGGCCTTGATGTCTGGCTGTACCGACGTCCAGCTAGCAGCAAGCCCACACTCTCTTTCTCTCTCGGAGGTGCATGCGACCTCTTTACAGAAGGCAGGCCAGTATCAGCATGCTCGGAATAGACATTAATCGTTGGACTACTTCGGTTCTATTGGTGTTGGGGTGCTGCTTCTTTGTTGGGTGCATTCTAGGTACCCACCTGCATTTCTTTGTTGGAGGGAGAATGGACAAGGGGGGGCCAATTATATCGACCAGGCAGGTACCGGATAGATACCTACACGAGTAGCTGGGTTGGTTGATACCGCGTGTCCTTCTCCTCCTCCTCCTGTCCTCTCTCCTTGTCCGGCGCGTCTTGCCTTCTCTCCTCGTCCAGCCGCTCATGTCTCCTCTCCTGTCATCTTCACCTCTCCAACCCCTCCGTGCACCGCCTTCGTCTCCTTCCTCCCTCCAGGTCGTGTTCAAATCTACCTACTTAGTTCATATGGGGCACAATTATTTTCCTTGATCCCTTCTCTGATTGCTTCCTCACTTGTTCCCGCCCCTGCTCTGGATGACAAATGTGCGGCGGTGAAACTGCTTGGGTCGGCTTCACCAAAAAGTTCCGAGGTTAATCAACACTTCCTTCATGAAGGGTTGGCGGATGGTCCTTTTCGACAGCTTGATCTGTCGAAAAATTGTCCGACGTCGGCTTCATGAAGAAAGCTACCCATTGACGTTTTCCCTTTGCCCTTTTTCTTCTTTCTTTTCTTTTCTTACGTGATTCTCATCTTTGCTAGGCTCTCGCCTCCCCTTCCATTTTCTTATAACTTATGCAGTGTTCTGTTTTTACCCATATTCACCCAGTCCTCTCCGCCCTCCGGTCTAGACACCTGGACTCCTCCATACCAACTGGATAAGGTATTCATATATGAGAGAGACTGCAGGTCAGTGACTTGGGAGGACTCCGACCTCCGTGGCTGACCGTGGCCCGACCCGACCGACGTACCTTCTTCCTTCTTCCTTCCTACTTTCCTCCTCACCTACGTACCTACCTAGGTGCCCAACTACCTACCCACCTAACTAACCAAATATCGATTCGTTCTACGAGGGACCTCACATTCATCCACCTCAACTCTCCTCGGCTCCCGTCTCTCCTCATGCCGCTTTCCCCGTCACTTCTCAACTGTCTTCTTCTTGGGATTAGTAAAAATCAAGTGTATCCTCTGTCAGCCAAGAAAATCGACTCCCGGCCTCTCTTGACTGTTGCTTAAGGTACCTAGTAGTTTGGTCCCTCTGGGCACTCAAGGGAAGGACGGATTGGAGCGTGCCTTGGCTAGTCCGATGAACTAACTCTCTTGTCACGCAGGGATCTCTGGTCAGTTCGTCACAGCTTCACAAAGCCGGCACTGCACTATGGCGGACCGAACGCAAGGCTTCTCTCTCTCACTCGTGACGCCCGAGGCGAGGACTAAGTCGGACAGAGCGGTCATTTTGGAGAAGATTACCCGAGACGCCAAGAACGCCGACTACAAGGCCATTGTGTGTGCCCGGTACACGGTCAAGCAGACATTAGCCTATCAGCGAGCGGACGAGAAAGAGCAGGCCCGCCTGCTTCAAGAGGCCATGACAGCCACTATGAAACGGAGGTTCGATTTTTCTTTTAATATTTTCTTCTTTTTTCCCTTTTTTTCATTCCTCCCATTTTCCTTTTTGCCCACTTTCCCCCACTCCCCCTTTATTACTCCTAAGAACACCACCCTTAACTACCCACTCACCCCCTCACCCATTCAGTCAGTTACTCATATGAAATCATTCAATCACTCACCCCTGGCCCCAACTCCCCTTCGACAATGCAGGGCGTCCAAGGGCCAAGACAAGGACTCCAAGATTGTCGCATTCCACCGTGGACAGCTGCGTACCAGGACCTCGGTTCCTATCATGTCCTTCATTGAAGGGCGCTCCCCGTCCGGCAGTTCCGGTCCCGGTCCCAGTACCAGATCCCCCTCCGTTATGACCAGGCCCTTGATGTCACCCCGGAGGCAATGGCAAAAACAACAGCAACAGCAACAAAGAGAAGGGATTCACCGAGACTCCACCCCTGGGGCCTCCTCAGTCCTCCGAAGTGTCGAGATGGATCACCCTACCGGCTTGGCCACTGCACCCGCTGAGCCAGTTCGGGCAGAACCTGTGGGGACCACGAAGGCCAATCGCGCACCGCTCCGGTGAACAGCGCAGGAGTCAGGACCACGGCGACGACCACGCCCAAGACGCCCAAGACGCCCAAGACGCCCAAGAGACCTTCCGAGGTAGCCTCTAGTCCTTCCATGTTCATACCTAGGTCGCCATCCAAGCCCTCGCCGGAACCGCCTCTCGGCGCACAGCTGCACGCGCTCAAGACGGTGGTCGAGAACTTGAACAGTCAGTTGTTCCGCCAGAGCAACACAATCGACGGGCTCCGGGACGACGTGATCCGCGCGAGCCGGATGAAGTTGGAATCGGCCGACGGGACGAGACGTGGCATGCCGTTCGACAACCTGTTGGACCGCCAGCAGTCCAGGGAGCCCTTCAACGAGCACAACCTGGCGACGCACATCAACGGCATGGGCAGCGCCGCCGTCGCCTTCAACAACCACTCGCTGAGCATCGTGCACTTCACCTTCCCGCAGATTGTCGACAGCATCCGCCGCCTGGGCGAGGGCATCACGGCCCTCCAGGGCAAGGCGCGCCGGGCCGGGCTCGAGCTGGACGACGCCCCGGAGATGATCAAGGTGAGGGCCGCCATCTGCGACCTGCTCGGGGCGCTGGATGGAAAGATCCGCTCTGTGAATGCGGCGCCTACAGGTTGAGGGTGGCGGGGATGGAGCTTGGGGGTGAGATGAGTACATTAATTGGCACAAAGTCTGTCGGGTCTGTCAATGAGTGGCTAGCTCAGCTGGCTTGTTGAATGGCCAGGTCGAGGTTTCGATTTTGCTTGGGGAGTCGGAGTAGTGGTAAAGTGATGAGTATCACTGACCGCCACACAAGTCATGAATTTTTGCGGGTACGCTGCTGGTGAGAGCAATGGACCAGAATATAAGGAATAATGGATCGAAGAAGTGATACAGGGAAGAGGTGGGAAGAGGCAAATTATCTGCATCTGCCTTAAGGGTCCTCGAGGTATCCATCTGTTTAGGCCGCGGAGAGAGAGGCCTTACTTTTATCAGGCGGGCGGGCAGTTGTGTCTATCTTGTCTTGCCTCGTTTTTCTTTTTTCCTTTTCTTTGACCCCTTGCTTCTGGCCTTTTTCTTCTTCCTTATCTTCTTTGTGTTTAGCTGCGCTGCTTTGTCACCTTTTCTACGCGTTGATCTGAATACCGCTTTAGTTCCGATTTCGCTGTCCAGTAGCACATACCACACACAGGTCTCGGTAAAATGCCCGGATAAACCATATCCAGAAAAATAAAGGAAAACACGAAAATAATAAGAGCGAGAGGGAAGGAAAATGAAGCATGATCCAAACTCTGTGCCACGAGGGACTTCGTCGTCCCTCCACCGTAGAGAGAAAGATCATGGGAAAAGGGGGTAGGCGCTCAAGGGTCGAGGGATGGAAAGGGGGATGGTCGCATCTCCTAACCCTGAACCCAACGCCAGCAGCTCCGAGATATAGGATAGACAGAGAAGGAAGAAGGAGGAAGGAGGAAGAAGAAAGGCAGGAAGGATGAAGCAAGACAAATAACAGACCAGCCCACCCACCGATTTTCCCACATTGCCTCCTTCATTCCCAACCCCTACCAAACCAGCCAAACACCGCCCGTCATACAATAGAAAGCATACATACATCCCAACTTCGCATCTATCAGCTGCGCGTCACGTTGATCTCGTAGCCGATCAGAACCTCGGTCGAGGAGCCCTCCCAGCCCCTGGTGCCCGCTGTCGACACCATGAAGCGGCTGGACGGGTCGATGTAGAGCTGTGAGATGACGCCCGCCCTAGGGGGACCGGGGATGATGAGGAAGGGGACTGAGGATCCCTTGAATGCGGACGAGTCACGCAGGTCGTAGAGACGGAGGATGTCGTGTGAGGCGCTGGACCGTGTTGATTTATCAGCTAGTTTCCCAGGGAAACCGACCGCCCCCGAGGGAATCCCAGAGGAGAAGACACAGACGACACAAGGGAGGGCACAAAAAGAAACCCCACCACCCCTCAAGGAAAATCTTACCAGACGAGGTGTCTCCCGTTGACCATCGGACGCACACAGCTCACGGGCCCACTCCCGGGCGGGAGCTTGAGCGCCCTCTCGGGCATCCAACCGGCGCGGGCCTTGTGGATGTTGAACTCCTCCACCGTGCCGTTGCGCCTCCCGGCGTAGATCCAGTTGCCGTCGGGGCTCCAGCAGGCGCCCATGCACCAAGGGGGGACGCCCGGCCGCATGCCGATGCGCGCCACAGGGTCCTGGACCCGCCTGTCCCAGATCCGGATGGTCCCGTCGATCGCCGCCGAGAGGAAGATGGAGTCGGAGGACTGCGATGGGTCGACGTGAGGGGGGGCCGCCGAGTTGTTGAAGATGAGCGGCTGTCGCTGCCGTTGCTGCCGTGGCTGTTGTGGTGGAAGCCCAGCATCGTCTTGATGAGAAGAGGAGGGGTAGTTTCCCAGAGGGGGGGGTTGTGGTGCTCCTGCTCCTGCTGATGCTGGTCTTCCCTGAGATTGGGATGGTGATGTGTCGACGACGACTCCATTAACTTGCCCGGCATGGTGGACACCATTCGTGAGAGGTACAAGACCAGCACCACTACCAGAGTCACCAACACCATGCCCCTCAGCAGAAGGACCGGTACCCGGTGCATGATGTGCAGCCGAAGCCGCCATCACAGTCGACGTCGACTCGGACACCCCGACAGATCCATCCCCATCTCCCGTCATGGTGGCGGAAGAAGCAGTCCCAGTCTGGCCGGACTCGCCCTGCATGTCCAAGTCCATGCTATTTCCGAACGTCTCCCCGCCTGCGCCAGTCTCCTCGTCGTCGTCATCGTCGCCAAAGACGTTACCGTTGCCGCCGATGGTGTCATCGCCGAACAAGGAGCCGGCGGGACTGCCAAACAGAGACTCGTGTGCCGGCGAGCTCGGGGCAAAGCCTGGCATGTTGTTTTCCCCCGCCGCCGCACCGTCGCCGTTGTCGTGGCTACCGCTGCCGCTGCCATCGCCAGCGCCAGCGCCAGCGCCAGTGCCCGTTCCGTTGACCGCACCTACGCCACTGCCGCTGCCGTTGGCCATTCGGCTAGCGCTGCCGCCGCCGCTGCCACGTCCGTAACCACCACCATGGCCGCCATAGCCGTTGACCGTCGCCATGCCCGTGCCGCCGCCACCGCTGCTGTTGTTGCGGAACGGCTGGTTGTTGTTGTGCGAAAAGGTGTCGCTCTTGAACTCGTCGTAGGCATCCTGCGGGAACGGCGCGCCGCCGATGGGCCGCAGCTCGACGGCCGAGATCTGACTCCCGCTGCCCTCGAACCTGCGCCGCACCTGGCCGTTATTCAAGTCCCAGTCGAAGACGGTCTTGTCCCAGCTGCCGCTGAGCACGCTCTTCTCGTCCGGCAGTAACTGCAGCACGCTGACCGCGCTCGAGTGCTTGGCCAGGCAGGCGATGCGCTTGCCCTCGTCGTGGCGGACGCTCGACAGGTTAATGGCGCCGCCCTCAGTTCCCGACAGCAGCCAGAGGCCGTGCGACTCCACCGCCAGCGAGTACACGGGGCTCAGCACATGATCCTCCTGAGAGCGTGCGCCGTGCGGGTGCGGGTGGCCATGACCGTGGCCGTGGCCGTGACTGTGAGCCTGCGAGTGCGAGTGCGAGTGCGACCCGGACGGTGCCCCCCCCGTGCCCGGAGGCTCTTCGTTCTCCCAGTATGACATGAGGATCCCGGCCTTGACCACCGAGTCGACGAAGGGGTGCCGCTGCGCCACAGTAAGGAGCTGCTTGCCGTTGATCGTCCCCACACCGTCGTACTTGCGCACGTATCCGTCCGACCCGCCCGTTATCCAGAACCGCATGTCCGGCGTGGTTGCGAACGCGTTGACGCTCGTCGCCTGCGGCGCCGCCATCGTCGGCACGATGTCGTACAGCCTCGCCTGAACCAGCGCTGGGTCCAAAACCGGTCGCAGCCGGGGCGGCGTCGGAGGCTGTGGCGTCGGCGCAGCAGAGGACCTCGCCGATGCCGATCTTGCCCCTGGCCCTCCGGCCGATGCACCATCTCTTGCGCCTGCTATCCCTGCTGCCCCTGTTCCCGTGTCGCCAGCCGATGCTGCTGATGGCCGTCGTATAGGTAGCGTCCTTGCGTCTCCAGCGCTGCCGCTAGCTCGTCGCCCCTGTTTCCCATCCGGCATATGCTTTCCCTTGCGTGACTCTTCTCTCCGCCTCTTATCCTGTGAGAGATCATCGCCGTCGTTATCGCCATCGCCATCGCCATCACCATCTCCATCTCCATCGCCATCCCCGTCCCCGTCCCCCTCCCCGTCGTTATCGTTTTCCTCTTCCTCCTCTTCCTCGTCAATGTCTTCCTCCCCGGCATCGTTCTCGTTGCCGCCCTCGTCGCCCTCGTCCATCACTTCGTCCTGCTCGTTCTCTGAGCTCGCATTCGATTCTACATCATGGGAAAGGTGTCTCAGGTCAGCACAGGCGACAGAAAACCATGAATTGCAGACGAAGATCGCCCTGGAAACTCACCTCTTTCGTCGTCGTCCATGGTGTATGCTTCAACCCCCTCAATGGTCGCTGCCACCACCGACCGGGCTATTGTGGTCCCGCGGCCGATCCGGGGAAACTTCAGATGCACCTTCTATGCCCAGGCGCACAGCAGTGCTATCTCGTACAGGTGGAACTGGACGGCGCACCCTTGCATCACAATAAACATGCCCTACCTACCTAGCTGCCAGTCGTCCGCCACTGGAGCCAGGCAATACTGGAGCAGGGAGGCGGGAGCCAGGACGAGCAGGTACGGCCAACAGCTAGCCAGCGGGAAATGGGCGGTATATAATAGACAAAGGGAGATAATAAAAAAAGGTGGGGAGGGGATGACCTGGAGACTTCGCGGACTCTCGCGGCCGAACTCGTCGTATTATGTTTCGCGGGGATGATGTACTGGATGATGCTGAGAGCAATGGCGGGAGCCCGTTTAAGCTCGGTGTCTAGTGTTCCCGTACGCACGTATATAGCTAAGGTACATATATACCAGCACAATGTAGGGCAATGTATGGAGGGAATGCTTGCAATTGTATTCTCAGTATTTTGGTTGGCAAAATTCGCGAGCTAATCCTCTGTCATCAGGTGTGACTGACGGACGCGGCTTGACGCGAGGCTCAAAGAGTGTCGTCCAACTTGGCTTCCAGCAGCAGCAAGGTTCACCTTCCAGTTAGGTACATTCCTACCGAGTAGAAACGCATGCAGAAAAGTAACCCGGCAGGCAAGTGGAGAGAAATAGAAAGCAGGACCCTACAAAATCTCTTGTAACTTGTCCGCCCTAAACGCTACTCCTAAATCTCACAAAAATAGATATCGAGAGATCTTTCCTGATAAGAGAGCTTCTGATAATTTCAATTAGGAGTTATCGTTTTTTCCTTCTTCTCTATACTCTCATTTGATGGGGTTTGCGAGTGTTGGGAAGATATCCTATAAATCTGGTATGACCTCGATTTTGCTGGCTCGCCGGAGAGGCATCTGGATTTATTTTTTCCCCTGTTGCTTGCTAGGCATTCCAAGTACCTAGCACCTATCAGGTAGAGCGGGGCCTCCATTCAACAGATGACGAAACATCAAGGGATTGAAATAGCAAGCACGAACTGTGGGGCACTACCGACATCGACTGCACTCCCGACCGTCGTTGTACACGGGGCCTCCCTCCTTCCAGGAGCGTTGGCACTTGCTTCAAGACGAGTCTAGATCTCTAGGTAAGTGGGTGGGTGTAGTACTGAGGACGGATAGGTGGTTTTTTTTTAGTGCTCCTTGTCATCGTGTAGCTAGTAAGGATGCTAAGTAGGTAGGCAACGTATGTAGCTTGCTAACCCTAGCCGGTGAGAGACTGGGGAGATACGGAAGACTCGATTAAAGTTATATAATCGATTGTCCGAATCTCATAAATCTGATGGCTCGTAATACTTGTTTTCCTTTTTTTTTTTCTTTTTTTCTTCTTTTTTCTGGGGGGGGTTTGGTCTTGATTTTGCTCAGAGCCAGTCAAGGCGTTAAGCACTGTAGCAATTTCATTCACTGGTACGATCAAAACTTGGGGAATGAATTGTCAATTTTCTTGTCTACATAAAGTTAGGCACCGATATACAAGTATAACTGTACGATGCTACCTAGGCGAAGTTCATATCACCTCCTCGACTACTACCTACAGAATGGGCTACCTAGGTAGGTAGATGGGTAAATAGGTACCTAGGCACCTTTTCGGGCAGGCACCAGACCATCCTCAAAACAAGTCCACTCACAGCCAATCCTCATCACTGGGCTCCCGCTGGCGCTGGCCAGACTGACGGCCGCCCCTGTGCGACTGTGCTCCTGGGCTCGCCGCCAGGGCACTCACGCCCACGCCCACACTTACACCAACATGTGGTCCTGGTGCTGCATCTGCACCCCTTGACAGTCCCCGGGCGTCTCCTACAAACCCCCTGCCTTGACCCCAGCCAGGTCGGTCCATCTCCGCGACACGAGCCGGGCTCAGCTCCGAAGCAGACGCCACCGCTCCCGTTGAGGATCCATGACGCTGCACGGACGGGGCAGAGCCAAGGTCCATGACGGCTGGCTGTTGGCTAGTCCGTCTCCCGTCGATGATCTGCACTTTCTTGAACAGCTGCTGGATGGTTGTTCCCTTCTGGCCACTGCTCCTGGTAGTAGTTGCGTCGGTAGTCCTACCGTTGGAATTGTCTCCGACGCCATCAAAATCGATGAGCGGTGGGTCCCCTGCAGCACTCCAAGATGCAGACGCAACAGTAGTCGCAGCATCCCGAGCCGCCTGGCGGGAGGCCTGATCGTCGTGAGCCTCGACCCCAGCAATGTATTTACGCCGGGTCTGGCTGCCCGTACCCTGTCCGCGACCGCGGCCCTGCAGGGCTCCTCGGGGCAGTTGCGGGAACTGCCCGCCACAAAGAGGAAGCCCTCTACCGGAAGGCTGGGGCTGAACGGAGTTGGCGCGTCCAGGATGAACACCGCCGCGAGGGTAACCTCGAGCGTTGCCACGACCCCTGCTGCCTCGGCTATCCACTTGAGCACCTCGCACAAGGCCCGGCGCGGTTGCTCTGGCGACAGCCTCTATTATCTCTTGCGCCACCTCTGGGATCTTCTCGTCGGCTCCGAGATCGACGCCATCCAGCACATCTTGAAGAGGCGGGTGGTACGCACGCTCCCTCTGAACACTGCGCAGCCGAGCTGCCGTCATCTGGAAGTGGCATGTGACACAATGGCACTTCTCAACGCACTTTCTCGAACAAGAGTGCCCACACAGAAGCATCCGCACGCACGGCTCGTGACACTGGTAACTCTCGTGCGGTCTCCTAAAGGGCAGCAGGGCAACTCCAGGTTAGTAATTCTATTCCTCGTCAGCTCCACAGGGATGAGAACAGCAAATAACCTACGGGTGGCAAGCAAGTTTGCAATCGTGCCCGCACGGCAGTTTGCCGCCGCACTTCTTCCAGCAGCCGCCGGCGTTGCCGATAAAACCGTCCGGCTCCGTAAACCAGCATTCCTTCTGGTGCTTCTGACAAACGGTTGGGAGGCCCCGCCGAGCATCTATATGGCCACTCTGAGCAAACGCGTGCTGGACCCGGCCCCAGACGTCGGAGGACTCCTTGCTCGCGTGGAGCAGGTTAGTCAGGTTACCGAAGATATAGAACCCGCACCGGGCACGCGAGATGGCGACTGTCGCCCGGTTCCTGTCCTCAAGGAAGCCGACCCTGTTGGGCTGGCCTGCCTTAGGGCTTCGTACCAGCGATAGCAGCACGATGTCGTTCTCCTCTCCTTGGTACGAGTCCACCGTGAACACGTTGAGCGATCCTGCGCCCTGCATGGCAGCCTGCATAGCGACCTCTCCCCTTAGCTTCCGGAGCAGAAGCTTCCGCTGGCCGTTATAGAAGGTCAAAACAGTGATTTGGCTGAGGCTGATCCCATTGCTGACCAAATATGCTACGAACTTTGCGATCATCTCTGCCTCCCGTGTGTTGAACTTTGACGAGTCCCCATCCACCTCCTCTGGCCAGGCGTGGTGGAAAAGCCACGTATTCCTGCCGCCCATGCCCGGGACATCCGGGCGGAGTGCCATATCTTCGACCTGCGGGTGGTCACACATAGCAGGGTAGAAGTAGTTGAGAATCTTTCGGAGCTCTGGCTTCATCCGTCGCTGCTGTGTGAGTGTCGTATATGGGATCTTCATTCTAACCATGCGCTCGAAGAGGGAGACGTTCAAGTAAAAGGGATGCCCGCCCAGCAACTGGACGTCACAGTGCGGTGTGAGTTGCTGATGGTCCCCGACCAGAATCAGCTGCTGAAGCGAGCTGTAAATGGCGGAGACGATGTTGGCCTCGCGCGTCTCCGCGGCCTCCTCGACGAGTACGGTCCGCGGCTCCAAGGCGGCCAGGAAGCCGCGATACTTGGTCAAGCCCGTCGTCGTGCAGCCGACAATCTCGATCTCCTCCGACCGCAGAAGTTCCGTATCCCTCGTCCACTTGTGGAGTGTTAGGTCCTTACAGCATTGCTTGTACCCTCGAAGGCACTCCAGCATTCCCGGACATGCAGCTTTCAAGGCCTCCGCTTGGAGATGGCGGTAAACAGCGCCCCGCATGGCAGCGGGGATATCCCAAAGGTCCTGGGCAGACGCAAGGAGTGCCGCAGGATCAGACTTGGATTTCCTGGCTTTCACCGAGCTGGCTTTACCCGTAAGAGTCCAGGAGATGGGGATCCAAGTCCCTGACAGGCGGTCATCATCCTCCTCATCGGCAGCGCGGTCGAGGCCGAGGTCGACCTCATACTCGTAGCCGACCTCATCGTTATCAGGTTCCTCTAGTTCAAAACTAGGAACCTCATCCCGTATGTTTGCCGATGGAATGAGTTGTTCCCCGAGCCACATTTCCAGATCCTTGTGAGCTTCGGCATCTTCGAGATCACTAGTGTCATCGTGGCCGGCTCGATAGTCCCAGTCGGCGCCTGCAAGTGAAGCGAATTGGGCATCAGACAAAATATTGAGACTGAGGAGGTCCTTTGGGTTCAGGACGCCTTCGGGGAACGTCGATGAGACGGCTTCCTCGAAGGTATTGATATGTTGGTTGCGTCGAGTATCTAGCGTCCTGTACCTCCCTCTGCCCTTGGAGCTAGCAGAATGCCTTCGCAAGTTGTAGATTGTCCGCTCGCGAATAGTTTCGCTGTCAGTTCGTCCACCGACCCTCAAGATCCTCGCGTCCCTCTTCATGCAGATGTCGAGGATCTGGTCGAGGGCGTGGTTCGTCTGCGCCGCAACAATTATCGGGGGGTCCCCCGGCCGACGGTTTACACGAAGGACATCTAGTGCCGAGACCGACGTGAAGGTCTTCCCTGTGCCTGGGGGTCCCTGGATAATGGCGAGCTCCTTGGACACCATACGATGTAGCGCCTCGATCTGAGACCCGTTCATGGATGTCTCTAACTTGATCTCATCCGGAATACCGTACAACATGTCGTGAGCAACGAAGGGTTCCTGGGCTTTGAGTAGCTCGTACGCCTCTTTCGGGCCGGAGTTGACAGGAGCATGATGAACCAGCGACGAGATATCCATGACCGGGTCTTCATGAACGTAACGTGGCGCCCCAATATCGTGATTGCAGCTGACGATGTACTTGTCAAGGGGAGAACTAGCTTCTCTGTCAGTGATAGACCTACCTCGAATAGACGATTGTGAGTGGGATAGACAAAGAACAAAGTAGCCGACTTACGGGTTCTTGGCGACGTGTTGAAGTCCAACCAAGGGGTACCGAACAGCTTCGTAATAACCGCATCGTGACTCGACCATCACTAGCTCCTCGTTCGGATCAAGGACGGCATCGTCAGGGCGGGCCCAAATGATGTCAATCAAAGGGGGGGTCTGGTCCAGTCCACCAATGAATGGCCGTTGTGCGACCGTTGCGATCTTGCAGATAGACTGGAAGCCATCCTTGACGGTTGTTATGGCCACGATGGTGCCTTGGGTGAGCCTGCGGGACTGCTGCCACTTGACCCTTACCCCGGCCCGTTCCGTCGAGAATTTGACTCGGCATACAGCACCGATTCTGGCCATGAGATAGCCTGTGACGAAGACCTGCGGGACGTATATAGGAAGCATTGTCAGTCGGCTGCCAATCTGCTAAGGGACATGGCCGTCAAGATACATTGGCATTGTCGTACGGCGAGAGGACAGAGCAGGAGCAGAAGCGGCCGGAAAGGTGCTTGCTATTGAGTGTGCTCAACGAGGAGGGTTGGAGCCGGACCGAGAGAAGAGAGGCTGCATACCTTTGTGTAGATGCAAGTGGCTTTGTCATCCCCCATGGTGCTATCTCCCTTATATGAGTTCACCGAGTACCGAAGTCCCTCGGTGCCCTCGCGACGAAGGATCTTGTATTGCGCGTTGAGATAGGCGGCTTTAGAGGGCCATCTCTGATCCACTGTGTTCCTTGGGAGATCCTCGACCTCTTCGTTGCTCTGGAGTATCTCTTCAGGGAGAGGTAGCTCGGGCATGCCGGTCCAACCATCCCCCCTAGGCTGGTATTCGACGTGGGCCCGGATAACCGGGTTCACGCCGATCTAGTGGCGAACATTAGCAATCGTCGCACGGGTTAGCCAATGAAACATTCCAGGAGACTTACACCAGCTGAAGGGAGGTTCGAATCGGCTGCCTCTTGGCGAGACATATCCGCTCGAACCGACCTAGGAATTTAGAAGTTAGAACAGACCAGCCATGAGTGATGGTGGGCGTGGCACTTGATAGAACTGGTGTCTGCACCTCGTAAGGAGTATTGGATCGCCAGTAGGGAGGCATATAGGGAGCAGGCTTGGGAGGAGAGTGGAGAGGGAGGCAAAGCAGGGGACTCCGCAAGGGCGGTAAAACCACGGTTGAGCTCTCTTGAAACAATGATCTCTCCTGGGACGGCGAGGAGAGACTCTGGGCGAGTCCCAAGTGACGGAAAAGTAGAGAAGAAATGAGCCTAGGAGAGAAGGAAAGGCGAGCATCGAACGAAAGCCCACCCAGTGTATGTGGGTCGATAGTACTTATGTAATCAGAAAAAGTCAAGATGGGGAAGGAGCGAGTGATACGGCCCGTCAGTGTCGTGCTTGCTTTTTGTTTAGTGTTAACCACCAGTGAGGCTAGCGGAGTATGGCTGGGTTTCGGCAGGTTGGAACTGAAACCGACTACCTACCCTAACTCGCAGCCGGGTTGCAACAAGGCTCCAACAACTGCGGGGCCGCGGGTTGAGGCGGAAATCCCGGTTAGCATGGTGCCATACTAGAGAGATGTGCAACCACGCAAACAAGAGCCATGGGTGTAGGTAGGTGCCAGGTAACTCAGCAGGTAGATAGGGATCCTGTTAAGCTGATCCGTGGGTGGGTAGGGGAGCAAACAGAATGTTAGGTAGGAAGGGGGGTGGGCAGGAGGGTACCTGGGCAGGAGGGTAGGTAGGAGTGTAGGCAGGATGGTAGGCAGGAGGGTAGGTAGGCATATGATAGGGAGGATGTTAGGCATGAGGGCGAGAGCCAATACGAGGGGTTATGGGACGGACTGACAGAGGCTCAAATGGAAAGTTGGCGCACCCATGCAAGGTGGGAGGCATGTGAGAATGCCAAATGAGAAATGTCTGTGGGTGGGCATCTAGTTTTCGAGTTGCAAACTCGTTATATCACACTCACAGTGAATCTTAGGGGCAGTGACACGCTTGGTGACTGCTAGAACCGCGTTCTTTCCTGTCTCAATGGGAGGTGTGGACAGGGAAAGGGCGAGACTCTAGCTGCGCAGAGGGAGGAGCCAAAGCGAGGAAAGCGGCGATAGTCCTCGAAGAGGTAAACAGATGTCAACAATGGATGTGTGGGGAATTGCATCGAAGGTTCCATCACGGTCCCATACACCCGCCCGTGACCACGTTACTGCCCGCAGCACCCCCCCCCACCTCCCCCTTTCGAGATAATTAGACTTCCAATACCGACAGCTACAGCAAGCGCTTGCCAGATCCTGCAAATACACCCGCTTACACTCGATCCGTACCTCGATATAGAAGCCCGAGTTCAATGTCTTGTCGTTAGATGGAAGGCAGAATGAGATCTGTTACGTACCAATATTGGCCAGGACAACGTCCAAACCTCGCACGTGGCTGCAGCCATAGGGAGCGTGTCAACCACCTTGCCAGTTACGCACTTAGACACATAGTATTGCCCGTGGCGAACCAATTATCCATTACGACGCGGGAGGAGTGACTGATGAGCAACACTCCAGGTCTCCTAACGGAAGAAATCCATCTATTCACGTAGGTGTCATTGCCTGCCTCCGTAGGCAAGATGCCATCTTCTCAAAGTCACAAACTGCTCACCCAGTGACCACGGGTGTTGAACAGGCAACCCGCGTTCTTTGCGTCAAGATCCGGGCAGCAATCCATCGTTTATTTCATGACCTACCTGCCTACCTAGGTAGGCAGGTAGGTAATCATGGAAGGGATTCACCTTCTCTTGGCAACCAAACCGTTTGACAATAAGAGGGTTCAAACGGCCACTGATCGCCCCGCCTAGACTGCGCATGGCATAAACACAAGCGGGAAGAGACGTCAAACTGCAGGCAATCAACCGAATCGACGAAGGAGAGAAAAGGGCAACGCCTCTCACCGCCAGGAGCAGTACGGCTGGTTGCCTAGCGAGAAGTCAGCCATCTGAACGCCCCAAATGAGCGGGTCAAAGAGGGAAGGGGCAGGGGTACGGTCGGTGGTTTTTTCCTTCTTTCTTGTCGGGGAGAACGGGAGGGAGGGGGTGATGGGTTGTCCTCATTCGTGTCATCTGGCTCCGTCCTTCCATGGCGAACTCTAGAATGACGGCGAGGATGAAGGTTCTTTCTTCCTTCCCAATAGGAAAATATGCAAATATATGTACTAAAGGAAAGAGGGGATGGAAGTTTGGCAACCTGTAGCCCCCGACTATCATGCCTACCAAGGAGATTGAGGTAGGAGGCTACTCTGGCGGAGTCACTTTCGAAGCGGCATACCCATTGAGCATCCAAAAGAGATATGTACCATACCTCGTATCGCGATCTACCCCCCAATGGTAAATGAAGGCATATTCGGGCAGCGCTGGCCACCACGTGAGTGCTGTCTCTCAACTTGCCAAAATTAAGTCATGGCAGCACGTAGGGTCGTAGGAGAATAATAGTAAGGGGATATGGAAGAACAACACCCGCAGCAGAACTCGTCAGGGCGGAGCCAGCACCCGAGATCTACGCTACTAATAAGGTCACCCAATGGTCGATATAACTAGAAATAGGTAGGATCACGCCTCGTAAGCTATACTTGCGTGATTTTTACTTGGTTTCGGATCGGCTCAGGGTTGATGAAATGAAAAATATGGGCCGGCTGGATACAAAGATGAAAGAGACCACGCTAAAGAGAAGTAAAATATGTATGGTTTATGGCGCTAGAAACAACTGCAGTTCTACAGTTCATAGCGTGTGTGGTTTAAGGGTAAAATCCATCGTTGCCATCGATGGGCTCCCGGTTCGAGTCCGGGCACACGCATACGACGAATACACGCATACGACGAATTTTCTTTTTTAGGGATACATATTAAGAAACATCGAGACGATGAGAACGGCTATATTGAAGGAAGAGGTAGGTATCGAGCAAGCAAGGTAAGTGAGATACAGCGTAGAAAAAGCCAAACATATCAATTATCGTTGTACTGCTTTTTTAAGATCACGGCTTAGCCGGTAGGCGTAAAGGTGGCGAGCAAGCCACATTCCTCAAACGCTCGTCCGTGTGTATGAACTACTAAACCATTACGGCTCGCCATCGTTCATATACAAAGCGCCAGATAGCGCCTACGGAGCTATCGTCGACAGGGAAAGCAACACCCGTGGAATACTGTGCCGGACAAGAAATGAAAACACCAAAGGAAAGAAGAAAAGGAGAAGAAACACCCGTTCATACATACACACATTGCTATATAACTACCTAAATACACCCAGTAGCACCAAGCCATAACCCTAGGTAACGATGTAGGCGGCTGTCGCGCACCCTAGGAAAGCTGCCCCGTAACAAGAGATGAAAAGAAGCATCGTGAAATGAAGAAAAACCCCGCCCAACACATTCCGGAGGGAGTCGCCCGCCGAAAAAGCCCAAAATGTCAGAGCCATAGAAAGGCAGTGGCTGTGCACGCGGCCTGGGATATCAAAGAGATAAAGCGGGCTCGGACAACGACAGCCATCCCCGGCTTCCACGTGGCCACACAGGACAGGCGGGAAATCGCCTAGACTAGATCGTCCTCCCACCGCAGTCCGGGATCTTGACACCCGCCTTGAGGTTCCGGTTGACATCCATCAGGCCCCAGTGGTCCTCCCAGTTCTGGTCCTTGGAGTTGAAGCGCGCCTTCCACGGCTCGTCGAACGCCGAGAACCAGAAGTAGTTGGTGCCGTTGGTCAGGGCGGTGCAAACCCAGTCGTCCATCAGCCTGTTGAGGTCGCTGATGCCGGCCTGCGCGAAGCGGGGGCACTCCGTCAGGGCGCTGCCGCAGTGCTTGCCGCCCTGGGACGGCCAGCCGATCTCGGCGATCACGTTGTGCGACTTGTCCGCCTTGAAGAAGCTCTTAGCCTTGTTCTCCCAGAAGGTGTACGACCACATGGCCGAGCTGTCCGACGGCTCGCCGGCGAAGAAGGGGTGGATGTTGGCCATGATGTAGTCCGACTGCGCCGCCAGCGACGAGGTCCACTTGTCGCCCAGGTCCGACGTGGCGACGGGCAGCGAGATGCCCTTTGCCGTCAGGTTCTTGCGAACGTCGCTCAGCAGCTTGCCGAGCTCCCACTCCGGCATCTGCTCGCGGAAGAGGATCTCGTTGGCGACGATCAGCCCCTTGAACGGGTCCGGGCCGAACTCGTCCAGGATGTCCCACATCTGCTGCAGCTGGCGCTGGTTCGTAGTCGGGTTGTTGTCCTGCCACACGCCGAGCCAGACCTTGACCGTGCTGGTCAGCTTGAGCTGCTGAATCGCATGTACCACCATTTGCGTCTGGTTGCAGTCGTTGCCGTAGAGCCGGATCGTGTTGGTCAGCTGCGCCAGCACGGCCACGTCTCGAGTCACGTTGTTCTGCGATGGCGGAGCTTGTACGCACTCGGGGTGCTGCGTGTTGATGGGTGTGTAGTCGATGCCAGGGAAGATCTTGTGCAGGTTCGGGTTGTTCATCAGCGCCTTGATCTCGGCGCTGTCCGAGTTCAGATCGCCGTTCTTGGCCTGGTCCTCAGAGGCAGACTGCCCGGAGGCACCCCCGGCCGCACCACTGCTGCTGCCGCTCCCGCGGTCCTTATTTTTAAGCACCACTCCGAACACGATGCCCAGCACGATGCCGGCCGCGATCAGCAGCCCGACGCCGATTATTATGGCCCACTTCCACTTCTTGGACAGGCCATCCGAGTCCTTGTGTTTAGGCCAATACATAGCCTTTTCGGCGCCAAGATTGTCAGTTTCGTGGAACGCGCTGGTGCTCCCGTTGCCATGGTGGACGGGCCCATAGCCGTAGCCTCCACCAGCTCCGGCGCCAAATCCTGCCCCTCCGAGAGCTCCGTTCCGGACACTCGGGCCGGACCGCCCAGCAGCGAGCCCGCCGCCGACAGCCGCCGCCGCAACGCCGTTGTTGTTGTTATTGTTCCCACTCCGGTTGCTGGCCCCTCCGAGGCTGAGAATCGACGTCCTATACCGGCTTCGGCCGTACTCCAGGCCATCGTCACCGTCATCGTCGATCTCGTTGGGGTTCACGACACCCAGGGGGGGCTGGTTGGTCCTCGAGTAACCTTGGTAGGGGTCATCTGTGTAGAGGTTATTCTGGGAGCTGTTTGGACTCCTCGACGGCGAGTGTGCGGTCGGCGTCGCGCTGGCCATCGCCACGGCAGTGGCACCGAGCCCGACTGTGCTCGAGTGGGATTCCCGGTCGACGTTCTGCCCACCGTAAGCCGACGGATGCAACCCCTGTTGCACCTGCTGTTGTTGCTGTTGCTGTTGCTGCTGTTGCTGTTGCTGCTGTTGCTGTTGCTGTTGCTGTTGCTGTTGTTGTTGCTGTTGTTGCTGTTGCTGTTGCTGTTGCTGTTGCTGCTGCTGCTGCTGTGGTTGTCGTGCCCGTGGTGGTGGAGGTTGTTGCTGCCATTGCTCGCTTTGGTATGTCTGTTCTGGGTATTGAGGCTGCGCACCACTAATCGCCTCGAGTCCGCTCTCTCTGGCGTTCCGTTCGGCGACTGTGTAGGCAATCCCGGCCATGCCACCGGCGGCTGCGTCGCTGAAGTTATCGGAGCCTGGGGTTATGGCGTTCTGGGTTTGTGGGTGTGTCTGCATGGCTGCTGGCGGACGTGGGTAGCCCCCGTCTTGTCCCCAGTGATTACCGTCGCTGCCGTTGCCGTTGCCAGTGCCTCTGCCGTTGCGATGCCGGGGCTCGGGTGGCGAGACGGGCGAAACGAGGTCGGGCCTCGCTGGTGAACCGTCGGATGCTGGTGATGTCGCCGACCCCGCTGCCGACGAGTAAGGCAATGACTGCTGCTCACGAGAAAGTCTTCTCTCGGCGCGCAGACGGTTGAACGACGAGTCAGGATGAACTCCGGGGCGATGAGCACCTCGGGCGGCTCTGGGAGGGGAAGAATTGACGCCCGCGTTGTAAGAATGGTCTTGATGGTACTTTCCTTGTTGGTGTTGGTGTTGGTATTGGGTGTACTCGGGTTCGGGTGGAGGTCGTTGATCCATGTATTGTTGCTGGACTTGTCTATGGTAACGGTCCTGATCCTGACCCTGACCCTGATCCTGATCCTGATCCGGGTACTGGTATTGGTATTGGTAATGGCCCTGGTTTTGGCCTCGGGCGCCCTGGTTGTGATGACCGTTCGGGTTGTCGAGAGGCTCCCGCTCGGCAGGGTCATGCTCGTATCTGTAACGATGCATTGCGGTGGTTATGACGGACTTCGGCGTCCCGCCTCCCAAGACCAAGCTCGAGGGGCGACTCGATTGAGCAGGTGGCGGCTGAAATCAGGAGAAACGTGGTATCCTGTATTCCTGTCGCAGTGTCTAGCCTGCTCAGGCCGCGGGCGTCACTTCTGGGCCAACGTAATGCAAAGCAAGACGGGCGGATGCTCTGACGGGGTACGGAGCAATCTGGGAATCTGGGATAGGTTCTCAGGTGGATCAATCAATTGCGGGAACGAGAAACTGGGCAAGCTGGGAACGAAACGAAGGACTGCGCTCTGAAATAGATCTCTGTGGCGGCTGGGCGCAAATCGTCTCGCTCTTGCCGTCGATAATACGGGCTGACGCAGGAAGAGGTAGGTTTTTGTTTTTGAACAGCGGCAGCAAGACCTTCCGACAAAGGAGGGAATCTTTGTGTTGTTTCTGTCCCGCTCCCTCTGGCCTTGGTGAACAGGTGGGTAAGGGATTGGGAAGACACCTACTGCTAGCAAGAATAGGCCCGTTGTGCCTTTGCGCAGTCCACGTCGATCAAGCGACCAAGCGACCAAGCGACCAAGCGACCAAGCGACAAAGAGTGCTTGCCTAGGTAGTGGGGATGGTTAGGCTGGGGAGGTTGCGAGGCGGCAACAACGCCCCCTGCCTGTGGGTTTCCCTCACCAGCCGGTGTTCACTCTCAAACAAGCCTCCCTTGCAGTTGGGTAGTCCGCACTCAGCAGTCCGCAGTCCGCAGTCCGCAGTTCGCCAAATCGTTGTCCTCGGGCGAGAGACAATGTGTGAAATGTGCAAAGTCAGGTCTTAGGTGTCGGTTGAGTAGGTATTTTGATGCCAATCAGCTAGCGTAGGAGCTTCCTTTGTGTGCGTGAGGTCTGCCTCCGTCTGTTATTGTCGGTATCCGTATGTTTGTGTTCGGACGGCTTCGGCGCTCTTTGTGAAGGTTGCAGCCGAGGAACCAAGGCGTGGATGGAAAGCCGTATCGAAACCGCCTGGTCGGTTGATGGTCGCTCGTATCCCCTAGCACTAGGGGTCAATTATTGTTGTTCTGATACGTCGTCCCACTGTTCGGCTCCCTGGGGCTGAATGATGCAGTGCACCAAGTCAGCAGCCGCTTCAGCATTTAAGGTGTGCGCTGGGGTTCAATGTCAGCGGAGAAACCCAACAGTACGAAGTAAAAGGCCAACGCTATTCTGATGCTGTGTTGTTCTTAAACCTAGCAGCACACCCGGGATCTTTGACTCGGGACGGGTAATGACGGGCACAGGAATCTTCAAGCGCACTCAAAAACATTGGATGCAAACAGTAGTCGAACCGTCTAGTCTTCATCCGAGAATCTCGACTTCAGCCCTTGGTAGGGACGGCTGATGGAGGGGGAGGGCCGAAGGGTTGGGGTCCCATGGTTGGCAGAACAACCATGACCCCTGCAACCCCCTTACTAGAAGAGTACGCCCAGGTGGAGCCACTGGCCAGCTCCGACGCCACAATTGAAAAAATTAGGACGTGACAGGCTTTTAGTACGGCCCAATTCAGACTGTTGCCCCTGGCGAGTGCTCACATCCAATCCCCCTATCCACACGTGTGGAAGGAACAGCACCGCCACCATCAAGCACTATTGCACTGAATCCCTTCAAAAGTGGACTTTGAACATTTTGAGGGATCGTACGTACTTCTACACACCGCGTAGTGTAAACTGCCTAATAGACTCCATCGTTGGTTGTTCCTCCTCGGAGACAGAAAATATTGTGATCATCATCTGTGAAGCACCGACTTTGAATCTCATATCACGACCCCCCTTGTTAGTGCAAAGCGAGCTCTTGAACTAGTTGTCCGCTGACCATGGAGGTGACCGGTCCCTTAGTTACAAGATCCCCTCTGATACCCGGCCCGCCGACCTCGTATTATATATGTCGTGTCTATTCAACTTTTGCAGTGCCCGGGCCTCCCGTGGAGTCGCTTTAGCATTTCGCTGAGTGAGCGGTCGTTAATTACATATTAGTGGCTGTCATTGACTGGAATCATCCACGTGTCACTCAGGGCTGCCTGGCTGCGCCCATTCGACGAAATCAAGCTCTCCGCGCAGGACCACGTCACGTACCTTGTTCGTGCACACAGCTCCTGTGTAGTACCGCCTACTCAAGCTGGGAAAGCCGCAGGGTTTCAGGTGATTTCACTCGTTCTGCCCAACGATCAATCCTTCAGGTTTCATGATGGATCTGAGAGGTGACTAGGCCGACCAACGTCAATTGTGGGACGCTTGGACGACAGCTCCCAAGTCCCGATCACGTGAGAGCAGTGGTTCACACAGCAGGAATGCATTCCACGAACACAACGTCCCGAGCAGGCCGGCCCTCAAGTACTCCGTATGGCTCTACCCTGAGCAACCGGAGCCGACTCAGCCGAGCCAGCCGCATTTAAACTACAACCTACCCCTCAGTATAACCTCGTCCTTCCCCGGGTCGCGGAGCTGACCCACGGTAGAATCCTATATACGCAGATAGGTAGGTAGCTAGGAAGCGATTGATACCCAGGGGGCTGCTTCTTCCCATAACCTTGGGTTGCTACTACCTGGGCCTTCTCAGGCTCCCCTCTCCTTTGGTGTCGACCGTGGCTGCTTGCCCCTTCCTCATGGGCCACCAGAAGCGAACAGGAGCACATCTAAGGACCAAAGGCATTGCACCCTAGATCGGATCTCATGTTGACTGTCCGCTTCCAGCCGAAGGGTGGCAATTTGGTGTTCCTTTATCTATTTTCTCTCCATTCTGTAGGATAGGTGGGTATCCCTTTCTCTCTCCCTTCCTCTTTCCTTCCGGTCGGTGTCGGGTTTGTCGCGTTCGAGCTGAGGAGGATGAAAATGGGTCAATCATTCGCTCGTAGCCTTGTCTATCCCCGGGGCTGGCGACTCCATGCCTGCCAGCTACCGACTATCCGATCTGTTCCGGCACCCTCCTTAGCGATCTGCACCCAGGTCTGCCCGGGAACTGGGACACTCAAGTGATCGAGGTCGCCAATGCTGTCTGGATGATCTGGATCTAGGACCGGTTACCCATCCCTTCGATTCCATCTGTCTGTCCACCCTTACTTTCACCATGTCCCTCTCCGTCCTTCCCTTTCTTTTTCTTCGTTTCCTCCACTCCCGGGACCCCCTTGCTCCCCCCTTCCCCCGAACGTCTTCTAGTGTCCAATTCGTTGACTAGGTAGCTGGAATCCGATGCGTATGTGTCGGATTCCTTGATAATGCCGAACGCAAAGGACTACGCTTCTCACTGCACAGAGCCAGCAAGTGGATCGGACAGGGGAGGAGCGCTGAGGACAAGGGCGGGACAGAAGGATCTGGCTGCCACTTGTGTTCGACGTGGCACGCTATCCTGTGGACCAGGCAGCGGGCTCTCGGCGAGTAGTCCGGGGCGTGAGCGGACTGGCGCGTGAACTCGGGGGCTGGCATATCAGCATACGTTCCGTCACAGATCCCAACACTTTCGCGCAACGTCCGCCTCGAGTCTCCCTCATAGCACTATCCGGCAAGTTACTGGTTACGGCTCAATGAAGATGCATCGATGGTGATCAGGTTACTCACATGGGTCATTTGGAAATTAACTCTAGTAAGTTTACTACTAACCGTATACGTGCTACTAACCGTGTACGCTATAGTGACTCTCCCAATGTGCTTGTTGAAAGCCACCCCTCGGTCGATATCAAAGGATGAACGCGTGTATTACGTGGGAGTGATGAAACACCCACATCCTGCTTGATTGGACCCCCACCCCCGGCCCCTCGCTTCCCACTTCCCCCATCCTCTTGCGTCTCCTGTTCTTCTCTTGCCGAGAAAGCTCAAATAAATAATAAAATCCCCTCACACAAAGGTAACCCTTTAAAGAGACTTGACCTCTTGATCCCCCCGAGGCGTAAAATGGTGTGTTGAATCTCCCATAGTTGTTCGTTTCGAAATCTTCTCTCTCAGTTGCGAGTGTTGAACCCCATCCCATCGAGTACCTAGGTTACCGACAGCCTGACAACCCGGTCTCCAGAATAAAATGCGTTGTGAAAAGAAGAAAACCAATCTCGTTCAAATCACTTTTTACCAAAATACAAAACTCTTAATATTATATTATCATCAAACCCTAATATCCAGCCTGTAACCGTTCCAGCGTGCGCTCCTGTTCCTGAGGTGCCTGGTTTTGAATGATCTCCTGGAGGCTCGGGTGCTGGTCCGGTAGTCGCTGGAGCTTGAACTGCCGGTACAGGCTGCCACGATTGTTTTTGGCGGTCTGGTGGCTGATGATCTCGTAGAGGCCGTCGTACCGAATGCCGCACTTGGGTGCACAGCGGGAACTTCTATTCGCCTTCCGGAGGACCCGAACTCTCTTCCGATGCTCATAAGAGTATAGGAGTGAGCGTGTCGCGTGCGTATCGTCGGCCAGACGCTCAGGGTTGGTGTTGGTTTGGCTTCCCGATCCGGAGTACCAAAGGGTGTCGCCGTTGTCCTCGTCGAGATCACCGTACTCGCCAATGACGATGGAGTATGCTCCTTTAGTCGCTCCGCCGTAGATGCCACCGCACGAGCTGCCGTGCGCACCGTGGAATAAAGCCGCGATCTGAACCGGCCACCACTGCCCAGGGGCAAGACCGTTATGGCCGAAAACGTTTGCTGGCTTCTTTGTGTTCGCGTATCGGGGGTTGATGCGGTACGACGGCCTCCCACGCCCGGACCCGCTCCTCCCCTGTTGGCGGATCACGCCGTGCATGGCCCCTCCGACGCCGTAGATGGGGTGATCCACGGGAGGCTGCCTCGCCATCGCGAAAATAATTCCGTCGGCCTCGGTCCCATGGGCCGCCGAGACCTTTGCCACCCCAGCTTGTCTCGAGGGCGGGGAGTTCGCTGAGGTCGGGCTCGACAGCCCATCTTCGTCGTCCGGCCTCGCCTCGCCTTCCGCAGTTGCGCCGAAGTCGGTGGCTTCCCAATCGGCATACATTGCGTTGTAGCGCTGTACGGTGAACTCGGGATACTTCTTTTCTTTATTGTTGACTGGGTCGCGAAGCGATTTCAGCCCGCCTTCATCCCGGATTCGGCATGTCATATCGACCGTCTCAAGAAACGCAACAAAAGATTTCATACGTTTGAGATAAGGGCCAAGTGCAGGACTGTCTAGGTCAACCACGTCAGGAAGGTACCTGCTCTGGACAGCCCATTCGATGATGTCGGGACGCCGACGCCGCTTTATGAAATCTAGCTGTGCCGCTTCGCTGTTGGGGACGTCGTAGACGTCAATGTCGTCGAAATTCTCCCATCTGGCAGGTCGGCAGTCGGGCCCAGACCCAATCTGCTGAACCCCGTTGCTCGCGGCTTCTGGCTGGGTCGCATTCTCGTCTCCCATCTCAGTGTGTGACAGCTCCGTGTCGACCAAATCCTCGCGGTCGGGGACAGGAGAAGCCGGTTTGTTTGAGTCGCTCTGGTCAGGCTGCGATATCTTGATGTTGGCCTCGTGTGAGTCGAGTCCGCGTTCTATCCCAATTTTGGCACTGGTCGTGGGAATAAATAGGCAATCTGTGTGGGAGCCTTGAGAGTACAGATGGAAGGTCCCAACCAACGGGCTTGTAGCTGTGACGACAGCAGCCACGACTCCAAAGAGTTCAGATAGTAAACACCGGGCAGTTTTCTACGGCAGTATCTAGGTAGGTAGGTAGGTAGGTAGGTTTCCCTTCATGACGATTTACCCTGAGCCGCTGAGACTAAAATTGACAGACGACTACGTACTAAGACACGACGATGCGTTAGCGAGCGACGTGATATAATAAATGCTTCCGGTTTCAAATAGCACTCTCGATACTGAATGGCATTTTAATCTAAGCTAACTAAACTACACGATCGCTACGATTGGTAGTCTATCGGCTGGGTACCTAGGCACGTACGGGTGTTAAAAGTTCAAATGGAGATTCATATCCGAGCCACGGACACCACCACTATTAAATGTAATTACATATATGAAAAAGTAAAATATTCAGAGTCGAACTCTAACCGTCCCTTAGTTCTGCCTCTTAGTTAGCAGGGTTTGCTCCAGCTTATCGTCGTCATAGACGTTCTTGTCTTTCAGCGTAACCAGCTTCCCGCCGTAAATCCCGCCCTGAAGTGCGCGATTAGCAGTCCGCTTTCGACGCTCGACCTTGACCCTGTATGACTCGTACTCCTCCTCCGAGATGGCGGCGAAGAGGTACTTCGCGTTGATGCCGACGACCTGGGCGCCCTTCTGGCCGAAGCCGAACGAGGTGACGCTGAACGCCTTGACACCGCCGGCAGCCTTGTAGGTCGATGTCGGGAAGTAGAGCAGGTCGCGGTCGATCAGCACGCCGTCGATGTTGTCGGCGTTGCGGTTGCCAGGGACCATGCCTGTTGTGAGCATCTGAAGGCATCCATTGAGGGCGAAGGCGCCTAGGTGAAGGGGAAACAAGAAGGTTAGTCAAGAGTCGGGGCCGAAGAGCACGGATGCGGATTTCAAAAAAAAAAAAAAGATAAAGCAAGGAGGAGAATATTAGAAACTTACCAGCTGCGCCTTTGCCATGTCCGAGCAAGCTCTTCTGGGCGACGCAAGGCAGCACGTTGCCCCTAGTGCGACCCAGGTTGACGAGCTGCTTCTGGATGACATCAGTCTCGTTGATGTCATTCTTGACCGTGCTCGTGCCGTGCAAGCTCGCGACGCTGAGGTCGTCCACGGTCAGGCCCCAGACGGCGAGGGCGCCCCTCAGCGGAGCGATGCGGTTGTCCCCCCGGTAGAAGTCGTTGCCGTACGTGTTGAGGGCCTCTTTGAGGGCCCTCTCCGCGTCCCTGTCGACCTGGCGGCGGAACTCGTCGGCAAAGTCCGGGGTTAGACCGTCGTGCAGCCACTCGAGATCCAGGGCCCTCTTCTCCTCGATCTGCCTCTTGCGGTGTTCAAGCTGGCGGCGGCGGTAGGCGAGGTCGAGCATGGGGTTGGGGAAGCGCGGGTTCGCGGGCGGGGCCTCGGCGGCGGCGGTGAGCACGCCCTTGCCCGGGGCCGGGACGGAGCGGCCGATCTTGTCGGAGGCGGTGTGGGTGAGGGCGATGATGCCGTGGACGGGCAGGCCCATGTCGAGGGCGAGGCGGGCGGTGGTGAGCAGCTGGATGCCGCAGCCCTCGCTCTCGACGAAGCCGGCGCGGGACGAGGCGGTCGGGCGGGATGCCTGGCGCGGGGTGCGGCCACGGGCGGCGTCCTTGTCGGCATCGATGGTGGCCTGCATGTTGGAGAACTCGAGGGCGGTGTCCTTCTCGTAGGCGTCGGTGCCGCCAACCAGGACGGCCTTGGCCTTGCCGCCCATGATCAGGTCGTAGCCCGTGTCGACGCTCTCGAGCGAGGTGGCGCAGGCTCCCACGGGGGTGCGGATGGGGCCGGACGAGCCGAGCAGCAGCATGTTGACCCAGGCGGCCGTCGTGTTCACAAACGTCTCGGCCAGGATATCCTTCTGCACCTGGCGGTCGAGGAAGCGCTGCTTGAACATCTGGTGTAGGGACTTGACGCCGCCCAGGCTGGCGCCCACCGCATTGCCCAGGTCCGAGACGTGCATGTGCTGGTACAGCTCGTAGGGGTCGTTGAGGCCGGCGGACAGGAAGGCCTCCACGGTGGAGACGATGGCGTAGAGCGTGACCGGGTCGACCTGGCTGATGGTATCCTCGGGGATCCCGTAGACGTGCGGGTCCCAGCCCGTCGGCAGCTGGGCCGCCACCGCGTGCCGGAA
The DNA here is from genome assembly GCA_003049395.1 of Pseudohalonectria lignicola. Lineage (NCBI taxonomy): Eukaryota > Fungi > Ascomycota > Sordariomycetes > Magnaporthales > Ophioceraceae > Pseudohalonectria > Pseudohalonectria lignicola. The sequence goes on along the minus strand of PYSP01000055.1, from coordinate 105,584 downwards.
CTTGGTCGCCTTGGGGATCCACAGCGTCGTGCCCTTGCGCAGGCTGACGAAGACCTGCGACCCGTCGGCCGACTCGGTCACCACTACCTTGTCCCCGTGCTCGCGCTTGAAGTCCTCGGCCGTCTCTGCCGAGACCTCAAACGGCTCCAGGTCCTCGCCGATCGACACCTCGTGCAACTGCTGCTGCTGGTTCGGCTCCACGGCGTCGTGCTCCTGCCGCTCGAGCACCCGGATGCCCGTGTGTTCCAGCATGTATGCCTCATGCCTGGCCTTTACCTCCGCGTCCGTGATGGGCGCCTTGGTCTTGGCGTCCACCCAGCCGCAGTAGTCCTTGCCCTGGAGCGGGCCGTTGTGGTACTTGACCAGGCCCATGATCCATGCCAGCTCCACACAGCCTTCGACGGAGAACACACCCGACGTCTCGGCCTCCCACCGGGTCCGGGCGCTCCCATAAGGGCCGACCTCGCCGAACCCGACGGCGACGACGACCCGGTCGAGGTCGACCATGCCCTCCAGCTGGGCGTTGAGGGGCGCGATCTCGCTGTATCTGGGCAGGGAGGTCCTGTCGACCTCCACCATGGCCTTCTTGCCCAGCCTCCTGGTATCCTTGGTGTCCTTGACGTCCCCGCACTCCTTAGACTCCCGACGGATGGCCTTGCGGATCTCGCTCTTGGCGTTGATGCCGTCCTGGATCCAATCCAGGTTGGCCTTGAGGTTCATCTCCGCCTTCAGGCCCCCCGACAGGTCCGCCATCAGGGGCTGCAGATCGCAGGCGGCGGCGACGTTGGTGTCCATCAGACCCACGATGTGCCAGGCCATCTCCGCGGCGGAGAAGGTGCGGATGCGGAGGTCCTCTTCGATGCCGGTCGCCAGCATGTCGTTGTTGGACATCAGGCCGGTGCCCCTCGTCCAGCCGATCACGGTGCCGCACAGGGTCAGGTAGTCGTTCCAGTCCTCGCTCCACCACTTGTTCAGCAGCGCCTCGAGCCCGATCTTGGACTCGGCGTACAGGCCGTCCTGCCCGAAGATGCCGTGGTTGGGCGACAGCGGCAGGACCACGTGGGTCGGGTGCGTGTCGATCTGCCGCGCCGCCTTGGCAGCCTTGACCGCGCCCAGAAGCCGCACCAGGTTGGTGAGCATCACCCGGTGGGAGAGCTCCGAGTGTCCGTCGATACCGTCGATAGCCCGTCCGGCCTCGCCCACCGCGGCGAAGGGGACCACATGATCCAGGTCCCAGCCCAGCGTGTCGTAGACATACTTGGCGAGGCTATCCGTGTCGCGCTGGCTGCCCCCATTGAACGGCACCACCACCAGCTCCGACCCGGCCGCCCCGTGCGCCCGATAGAGCTCCTCGTAGTACGCCATGGCTGACTCCGAGTACGAGCTCGTCGTCACGAGGACCTTGGCCCCGGCCGAGAGCAGCAGCCGCACAATCTCGGCCCCGATAGACCTTTGCCCCGCCCCGGTCACCAGAATGGCCTTGTCCGAGAACGACACGCCCTTGTTGGCCGCCGTCTGGAACCACCTGAGGTATTCACGGGTCAGCCCACGGTCCCTCGCCCAGCCCCCGGGGCCCTTGGTCTTGATCTGGGGCATCCCGGCCGGCTCTGGACACATGGCTGAGACGGGCTGGACACCACTGCCACTGCCACTACCACTGCTGAGGGAGAAGGAGGGCATCCGCGAGAGGTTGACGCCGGCAGCCGGGAGCGACATGGGTGACGCCATCGGCGCTGACACGATGCTTCCGTTGCATGAAGTCGACCGGGACATGGCCGAAGTTGTCCGTGACATGACAGCCGCCGAGACCGACGACAGGGAAGGCGTTGATGAGCCAGACAGGGAAGGGGACCCGGACGCCCGGAAGCTGTTGCCGCTGCTGTTGTTGTTGTACTCGTCACCGTCATCGTCGTTGTAGAAACCGGAATGGACGGTGTCCTCCACCAGCGGCAAAGACCCAATTGATTCAAAGTCCGGACCTTGATGCCTTGGCACTTCGCTCACGCTGACCTTCCCACTGTCGTCGATGTTGAGGATTGGGATCGTCGAGGGGACAGAGTGCCTGAAGCATGGAGCGCTGCCGTGCTTTGCGACGGCCGAACACGCTTCCTTCAGGTCCTCCAGCCACGCGCGGGCGGCAGTCTTGTGCTCGCCGTCATCGAAGTTGACGAGGGACTTGATGAGGTAGTTGACCACGTCTAGGAGCCTCGGAGTGGCCCTAACCTGGAACCTAGCCGTGTTAGAGGCCATGTCGGCCTGATCGGAAGTGCCGCTCAGGATGCCCGAGAAGGTGATGACCAGATCCTGGATGACCCAGTTCCAGTACGAGTCGAAAGTCCGGGCCTTCATCGCCTCGAACTTGGGCTGGATCCCCTTTTCGTACGCATCGCCGTGCTCGGCCTCCCACGAGTCGACCCTGGACTGCAGCTCGTCTATGGCCTGCTGCTTCTGGGCCACCTCCTTTGCTGAGCCATTCATGACATGACCGCAGCCCTTGGCGTAGGCGTCGAGCATGAGCCTGTCCCGAGACTTTTGTGCATTCTGAAGCGCCTCAAGGGCCTCGGAGGAGACGGCGCTGGCCGCCGCCGATCCGCCGGACTGAGCAGACTGGCCAGCAAGACTCTGAGGGTCGATGCCGACGTCCTTGAGAACGGCAGATGCCAGCTCGTCCAGGAACGCCTCCATCTGCCCCTGGCTGGCCAAGCGGCTGGCGGGCTGGTTAGAGACCGCCCGGAGGAGGGCCCGGTCCTGAAGGCCTTGCTTGAAGCCCCAGCGACTGTCCAGGTACTGTCGTAGGGCTGCCGCGCCTGAGCCTGCTGGCATCTTGGTCGACGCCAGCTTGCCGACCATGGCGCTCATGCAAGGGCCTAGCTTCTCCCCAACTCCGGACTCGGCCAACCCCAAGCCCATCTCAGAGAGCGGCACGTCTTCGGGCTGGTCGGGCAGCGAGCCGAACTCCTTGGTGAGGTCTCCGATGATCTCGTTCTGGAGAGTCGAGCGGCCGCCACAGAGCTTCTTGATGCTCTGGTCCTTGGCGAGGTCTGCCGTCTGTTTCTTCAAAGCCATGGCGACGATGGCGACGATGATGTCAACGGCTGCCACTGGCTTGTCGGGTAGAGAAACACCACCCGTTGGCGCATGGCTGGCGGGAGCAGGAGCAGGAGGAGGAGCAATAGTCGCTGTGGCTGTAGCTGGAGGTGGTAAAGGCGAGGTACCCGTGTTGATGGTGGTCGTCGGCTGCTCCGTCTTCGGAGCTTGCCTCTGGGCTGCGTTCGCCGAGTCGACCTTGTAGTAGATCGAGTCGGCATTCTTCTTGTAGCTCAGGTACTCTCTCCTCAGCCCAGTGGCAACATCTTGCGAGTCGTAGTTGGCCTTGACCATCTTCTTGGCCATGTTGATTAGCGTCTCCGCTGGCCCGACCTCTACTATCCTCTCCGCTGAGAAGTCTCTGAGGATGACGTCTTGGGTATCAATCCTGGGACGCATATGTTTGTAAGTTACTGACCACCTATTCTAGACCCTGACACAGAAGTCCCCGTTAAGAGCTACCGTGCTAGGTACCTAGACTGGTGAGTATCAAGAGAACGGAAAGGAAGCATACCATTGCACAGGGAAGCAGAACTGGTGAGCAAGAAGCTCGGTAACCAGAATCTGCGTGAGCTCATGCTCGGCAGGGGTATATGTCTTTGTCGCTGATGAGTCCATTGCCATCGTGTCTTTATGGTGGTAATATGTGTAATGGCGAGCGGCGGCAATCAGGGGGTACAGGATACTATTAATCCAGAGTCGCCTTGACCAGGAAGGATGATATAGAGAAACGGGGAGCCAGGAAGTGAGCAGAGACAAATACCAGGTAAAACAAGGAGGTAATTTTGCCGGGAAGAAGTGAAAGTCTACGCTATGCTTGGGTATCTCAAAAACAAATAAAGATGAAGATGAAGATGAAGATGAAGATGAAGATGAAGATGAATATCAAGAATATCAAGGAAGCCGGATTGAAAGGGGTCGTTATTCGTCTAGGTAGAATCGATCAAGGACTCGAGGATGAAGACACGACCAAAGAGTCTGAAGGACGATCGTGACGTACGACTCGCCTTTTGTCATATCCATCGAGGCCCGCCATCGTGGTCGGCATTTGAAGCTTAACTGGGTTAAGCTACCAGTTGCTTGAGGCTCACTCCTGCCTCACTACTGCTGATGCTATCGCGTCTGCGCTTGAGCGCTTAGATTGAGTCGATTGAGTACGCGCGGGGGACGGGGAGACTCTAACGGCCCCAGCCTGTTCTCGCGCCTGCTATTTCAAGGGCCTGGTGGACTCAGGGCTTAGTGGAGGCGCGGCGCAGCCTTGGGCGGTTCCCACCCGCGGGTAGCATTTCTTAGCGCAATGCGCTCTCTGATTCGTGACTAAGACGAACAAGACCTTACCTAGCCTACCCTAGACGGCATGGAAACATTTGAATGCTGCGCCAAAAGCAACATCGCTAAAGGGTGAGAAATGGCCACCAGCACAACCTACATACCTAGGTGGCTTACTGTGACCTGACAGACCCCTCTCCGCTTTATCATGGAGCTGTTCAACACCACCAAGATGTACATAGTAATTTGGATTTAGCTGGTGGCCCGACGTGTCCCAACATCTTGCAACGGTTGCAGGCACTGCCTTTAAACCTCGAGCCACCCGTTGCGCTTCGTCGTATGATTTGAAATGCCTTCGTTGACCAAAGCAAGCGAACTGAGCGTCAATGGTAGCAGCGATGTCGTGGATAGTTTAAATAAATTTGACGACTTTTGCTCCCAGGAGAATATTCGAAAGGGGCATCGCATCCATCCAACCAGACACCCATCAGCAAACACTTCCACACCGCACCACAATAATCCGCTACCACGGCAGCCAAGTCTCCCATCCTCATAACTGTCATCAGGCTCATTATCATCACCATCGTCACCATTATCATCACAATTGTACATCACCGGCACCTATCACCAAACCTCAGAACAGCCTCCACCAAGGAACTATCCTCATTGAATAGGGATAACCGACACAACCTTCCTGAAGTCGCCTTCATTCTCTTCTCTCTCCGGCAGTCCCACAAACAAAAGCCCCCTAAGAAGAAGAAGATATATACCAAAAAAAAAATCAAAGATGGCGACATATTCAGTTTTGTCCAGCCCAGTGATTGTCGGCGCTCTCGCCGTGGCTGTCGTTTATGTAAGTGCCAGACAGTGGAATCCAAGAACTTACGGGGGGAAACCGGAGAAGAGAAATGGATGATGTATTGGCTTTCACACGTTTGAGAACTTGAGAGAGCACCCGACTAACAAGAAGGGAAATCCGAACATTACAGGTGGTGGGCAAGGTGGTGTACCTTCTCCTCTTCCACCCCTTGGCCAAGTATCCCGGCCCACTCCTGGGGAAGTTGACGCCAATGTACGCTGCCTATCATGGCTGGCGGGGAGACATCCACCTGGACATGTGGAGGTGCCACGAGAAGTACGGCGACTACGTCCGTTACAAGCCGAACTCGCTCATGATCAACACGGCAGAGGGCCTGCACGAGATCTACGGCTTCCGCAACGCGGCCAAGTACGTCAAGAGTCAGGGGTACGCGCCCATGATCCACCGGGCGCCCAACACCCTCACCATCCGGGGGGGGAAGGACCACGCCCGAAGGCGTCGGATCATGGCGCACGGCGTGTCTGAGAAAGCCCAGCGCGGCTACGAGGGTCGCATCATGAGGCATATCGACCAGTTCTGTGACGCCGCTGTCAGCCAGGAGAAGGAGGAGGGGCAGGAGTGGACGAAGCCGCTCGACATGGGCAAGTGGAGCAACTACCTCTCCTTCGACATCATGGCCGACGTCGTCTTCGGCGCCCAGTACAATCTCATCGGGGCCGAGCGGTTCCGGTACGTGGTCGACTGCATCGACATGTCCAACACCCGCATGGCCGCCCTCATCCAGGCGCCCCGCGTCGCCGCCCTCAAGATCGACAAGTACATCTTCCGCGACGCCATCCGCGCCCGCAACCGCTTCATCAAGTTCGTCCTGCGCGTCATCAAGGAGCGCCTCGACAGGCCCAACACGGTCAAGCCGCTCTCGGACGACGGCGTCAACGACCACGACGTCTTCGCCAACCTCGCCGAGGCCAGGGACCCCCTCACCGGCGACGGCTTCCGGCCGGACGAGATCGCCGCCGAGAGCACCACCCTGATCGTGGCCGGCTCCGACACCTCCTCGACCGCCATGGCCTCGGTCCTCTTCTACCTGGCCAACAACGGGGACGCGTACGCCAAGGCCGCCGCCGAGGTGCGCGCCGCCTTCTCCAGCCGCGACGAGATCAAGATGGGCGCCCAGCTGTCCTCGTGCAAGTACCTGCACGCCTGCATCGACGAGTCCATGCGCATGTCCCCGCCGGTCGGCTCGTCGCTGTGGCGCGAGGTCGTGGCCCCCAGCGGCTCCGTCATCGACGGCCAGAGCGTGCCGGCGGGCACTGACGTCGGCGTCTCCATCTACGCGATCCACCACTCGCCCAGGTGCTACGCGGACCCCTTCGTCTACCGCCCGGAGAGGTGGCTCGAGGACGACGGCACCGGCAGCATCGACCGTGCCCGCGCCGCCTTCAATCCTTTCTCGCTCGGCGCGCGCGGCTGCCTCGGCAAGGGCCTGGCCCAGACCGAGCTGATGCTGACCATGGCCAACATTCTCTTTGCCAGCGACTTCAAGCTGCCCCAGGGCGAGCTGAGAAAGGTCGGCTGCGGGTCCTCCGATGGCGAGCACGGACGGCACCGTTTCAACGAGTACCAGCTGTTTGATCATGTCACCAGCCAGAAGAAGGGTCCGTTCTTGCAGTTCGCTCCTCGCGTCTAACCCGGCATTTGCGTTTTTTTATATTTTCTTTTGATTACTCTTTACCTTGTCTCTTCACCCATGGGTTTCCTTATTCCGGTTTTTTTTCTTTATTTTCTATTCTTCCTTTTTATACGGATCTTTTTTTGAAGAGGGGATTTCTGTTCGGATTGTCTTCCTAAGTCAATGTTTAGCATAGCAAATGGCGCAAAAGGACTTTTCTTATGGGCTGGAGGGCAATGAGGGATATAGGGATTAAGCATCGGAACCGGAGTTGATAGTACAATTTAAATGTTATAATGGTACTGGCCACAATTACACGACAACCTCAGATTGATACATTCTAGACACATACTTGCCTGGCGCAATTTTTGTGCTCGTCATATCCTGCATTGCTTTGTCCATGGTTGAAAACATCGCGGTGTGCTGCTCCTATGCATACCTAGGTGCTGCCTACAAAACCACCTAGGTATGGATCCGTACTGTACGGATTACTTAATTAAGTTCTAGGGCGAAACCCCAAATCTTTCAATGCTCTTCCGGCTCCAGTCAGATTCTCGAAATATCCCGTCCACGACGGGGGCGCGTTGCTGTTCTGTTCCCTCACGTGCACAATAACGTGTTCACCACGTATAAGCTATTGAAGTACTTACCTTAGGCACTTACGGTATATATACGTACACTTAGCAGTACAGAGATGTGTTGCTCAATCGAACGTCGTCATTCTCCCGTACCGCTCTCTGCCTAGACATTCCGCAAGAGCCAGTCTGAATGGATCTATCGCGCGCTTGATCGCTCCATCTGCGAAGATTAGGCCCCTCCAGTGCGCTACAACTACTGCGTATTACCAAGCGGACTGATGGTCCTTTGGAGTCAATCGCAACACTGCACTGATGATAACATGAAGTGAATTGAGGGCACTGGCGGCTCTGGACTGGTTTGACGACTGGGTGGTGGTGGTACCAAATTGATCTGCGCAGCGCCTATTGCACTGCCTCCTTGCCCGCTTGGGTAAGTTGGCTTACTGTGAGGATTGATTTACGGCCACCCAACGCGCTTCGCGTAGCACCGCCGCAAGCCTGGCAGCGCTTGATCTCACTCCGAAATAGCTCTACTCCCCATGCTTGCTTACTCCAGGCGTCCATTTCCATGAGGCTTTGCTGATTGCGCAGCCATCCCGAGAGGGCCGAGACAGCTTTTTGCCTTTCCTGTGTATTAGAGATGAGAAACAACGATCAATGATGCTAATCAGCCACAAGCAACATAATGGACTTGAGAAAAAATTAGGGCATCTGACTGCGGTTAGCGATAGGCAGTGGCCCATCCAAATCCTCTAGCCCCACGTATTGGGCTCGGGGCCATGATGCAACCAACCCACATGCTCAAGGCTGCTCTGAGCACTTGCTTGATGCCGCGACGCCGCCTGACATGTGGCAACTCGAGCCAGGGACAGAAGGATGGGTCTCCAATGTGTATACAAAAAGACTACGAGCGCCGTTGGAAATGGCGATGTCTTGGAGATGCAGTACATTATCACTGTCACCAACACATTCATCACCGTCACTATCACAAACTTTGTCGCCCGAGGGTTCATACTAGGCCAAGCGAATGGTTGCTCGCCGTCAGCTTGCCAATTCAAGATCCCCATCTTCATTCAACTCAGTCCTGTCTTAATATCCTTCGGACTGCAACAAACAACACACATACCTAGAGGCAACAATGTTCCCTCCGGCCCCTGCTTCCCACATCGACTGGTCAAAGCTTGGCCTGGCTATGGACCTGAAGGTTAACGGTCACATCGAGGTGCGGTTCCACACCTCAAGGGGGGAGTGGACCACCCCTGAGCTCGTTGCCGACAACAACATCTCCGTCTCGGGTCTGTCGCCGGGCCTCAACTACGGCCAGCAGTGCTACGAGGGCATGAAGGCGCTCCGCCACGCCACGCCCAAGGGCGACAAGATCGTCGTCTTCCGGCCCGCCTTCCACGCCGCACGGATGGCGCGGTCCGCGGGCTCGGTCTGCCTGCCGGCGCCGTCGGAGGAGCTGTTCCTCGAGTGCGTGCGCCGCGCCGTTGTCGCCAACGCCGAGTACGTCCCGCCGTCCGCCACGGACGGCTTCATGTACATCCGCCCGGTCCTGTTCGGCGCCTCGTCGCAGCTGGCCCTGGCACCGCCCGAGGAGGTCGTCTTCGCCGTCTTCGTGCACCCCAGCCGCCCCTACCACGGGGCCGCCGCCCTCGACGCGCTGGTGCTGGAGGACTTCGACCGCGCCGCGCCCCGCGGGATGGGCGCTTTCAAGGTCGGCGGCAACTACGCCCCCGTCTGGCGCCACGCCGCCAAGGCCAGGGCGCTGGGCTACGGCATCACCCTGCACCTGGACAGCGAGACCCGCACCAAGGTCGAGGAGTTCTCCACCAGTGGCTTCCTCGGCCTGACCTCGACGGCGGCCGGCCAGAGGCGGCTGCTGGTCCCCAACACGGACAACGCCATCAAGAGCGCCACTAGCGACGCCCTCATCCGCCTCGCCGAGATCCGCGGCTTCAAGGTCGAGCACACCGAGGTCGAGTTCAGCTCCCTCCACGCCATCTCCGAGGTCGTCGCCGTCGGCACCGCCGCCGCCGCCGTGCCCATCCGCAGCATCACCCGCCTCTCGACCAACGAGAAGTTCTCCTTCGCCGGCACGTCGGGCGCCGAGGGCGTCGAGAGCCAGCTGCTCGGCCTGGCACGCCACATGTCCGACATCCAGCGCGGTCTGCGCGAGGACACTGAGGGTTGGTGCTGGGAGGTGACGGCACCTGAGCTGGACGGCCTCGTCACCGCGCCCGCTGGGCTCGCCGCTGCCCTTGGCGGCAACGCCTCTTCTCTGGGCCGCATGGCGAGCAGCTTATATCCCGCCACGCTTGTCGGCATGCTGGCTTTCTTCGCGAACCCCGTCCCTGCCGTTGCGAGGGACTGTTAGGTTCTCCAATCACTGTTCCCTAGCTTATCCTTAGCGTGTGTCACTTCTCCCTTCACTGGTGTAATGGGTCTTTCGGTTGGTTTGGTAGTTTGGTACTGAAGAATCTTTTGATGATTTCGGGTTCGAATGTTGGCGGACAAGGGCGCTTGGATGGCGCAGGGAAAAGGTGTAAAAAGGTGCCCACTATCAAAGAAGTTTTAACGTTATTATATGATTTCATACAGCATTTTCAATCTATGCCATTCCGATCATCCCTTTCCCTATGTTCGATGGCTTGGTGGAAGTTCAAGTCTTCCCGTGAAGCTGTCGAAGCAATCAGTGAGCGTATCGAAGGACCCATGGTTCTAGGGGATTGCATGCCCATAGTCCCAACATCGAAGAAATGCAACTTCATATAGCATCGAACGACTTATATACCCATACAGTCGCCCTCTGATTTCGAGAGATTTGCTGTCGCGGCAGCGTGGACTGAATGATGGCCTAAGAGGCGATTGTGTGACTGATGTGTCTCCTTCACTGACCCAAAAGGACAGAAGGAAAAAAAATATAGGTGCCTACTCAGTGAATGAACTCCAATACAATGCATATATCCGTATAGACTCATGGATCCCGAAAACAAGAAGGAAAGAAAGACGAAAGAAGGAGTACATGCTCGGGAAAATGTCTCAAAATAGACACCCCTTCATGTACTCGATCCCCCCGAGACGCCTACTCTCAAGTGTCTCCCGAGACTCCACATCCCCCTCCACATCCATGCCGGCAGCCTGGAACAGATCAACTGGCGAGATCTTCTCTCTGCCAGCGCGGATGACGTATCGCGAGACGAGGATGGCAAAGACTCCCTTGCGCGCCTTCTCGTTGCCCATGATGTCAACGGGCCCGATTGTTCCCCCCAGTTCCTCCTCAAGGCTCTCCAGGCCCCACCCGGGTCTCACAAAGTACGTGACCACATGGATGGCAGATTCATCCCAGGCCAGGACGCGCGACGCAATCCCATAGGGCTGGAAGGGCCTAATCTCCCGCAGGAAGCGACCCTGCACTCCAGCGAGGATCAGGTTCGCGGGTTGGCCCCTGCGCCCGGACGACGAGGGGGCCGTGACCTCCACGCAGGCGCGTGAGAAGAGCAGCGTCAGGAGCTCGCCCCGCGAGACATCGGCGTCGGCGAAGAAGGTGCTGTTGGACTTGTGCAGGTTGACGTCCAGGTCGCCAAACACTGCGCACGAGGACGAGACGTGCGTCCGGAAGAGCGTTGTCGGCGGTTTCGCGAGCACGGGCTTCTCCTCCTCACCCAGGAGCTGTCTTGGGCGGGAGTGGAAGATTCGCGGGTGCATGAGGCGATAAACGGACGGGAGGAGACGGAGCTTCGTTCTCCCCCAACGACTGCGTGTTAGCAAGATTGCGACGATGGCGGCAAGAGGACACGCCATGATGCGTGGTGGAATTGTTTATGACTAACAGTATGTGCGAGGGGGAGTGCCTTGAGGTTCAGGACAGCATAGCCGGCGACCAGGAGCAGAGCGGCCAAGGCTGGATAAGATAGAGAGAATACTCCGGCCATGTTTTCGAAGGGGTTTTGACGAAGGGGTTGGGACGGCAGTTGTCAGATGACGGGATGAAGATGAGAAAGAGGACGCCAACACAACCAGAAGAAGATGCTCAGGGCAGGACGAGGCAAGGAGAACTGTTTGTCAACACTGGTGTGTTTTTCACGACTTCACGGATGCGGATCGACGTGGGACGGTGGAGAGGCAATGGTACGAATACTTGTAGTACTATTAGAGAACATTTCGACAACATTGAACCCTTGGAGGCCATATGATTAGGTGGATATGAGTTCAGGTTTGCGGCGGCTAAGATTTCATTGGAGTCAAGTTAGTCTAGTCGGTGCCTTACCAGTCAGTTATCGATCGCTGCGCACTTGATGGACGGCAGCTTACTTTGCGTGTGTTATACGGAGTCGACTCCATCCCAGTAAGCTGTACAAATCTGTAGTGTCACTGGCTTGCGTGCCTTGCTCAGCCCTGCAAGTGATTCGTTTTGGGACTTGGGAGAGTCCCACTGTCAAAGGTGGGCAGGCCTTCAAAGAATTCCTCCACAGTAGACTTCACAGTGTCCAGTGTTTAGTAAACTAAGTTATCGGTACTGTACTGTCCCCATTCAAGTTTTCCAGAAAACACAGTACGGGGCCTTCAGGTAATCCGTATGCAGTGAAGGACCAACCTCGTACCCAGCTATTGAGATCACGTGAAAATCCAGCTGACCAGGGTCGACCAAGCGCTGCTGGAGTCTGGGGTTGGAGCAATGTTGATGCTTTTTTTGCGATGTTCGAGGCAAGTCTCTTCCAAGACCTCGAACACCTCGACTAGGGGGGCCTAGTAGAGCATCGGCCGCACAATTTTATAAATCGCACATTGAGCTGCGACGTAGCGTTCAAGTTTCTTGATAATCAGATCAAGCTGCGAGGTGGCGGCAGACATGTGTTTATCGGGGGAGACAACTACCGGCCAATTTCGAAGAATTTTCCGCCTTTTGGCGCCGACCTCTACCTTAGGCACCTAACCTGTCTACGGTATCACAACATCTTCACAGACACGTCTGCCTATCTACCTCCTGCTTTCTACCAATCTACCTACCTATCTGAACCCCTTCCAGTCCTATTCGGGTACGAAAGGTAACTTGTGGGCTATTTACCTCGAGCTCTTTTATCACTCCTCATAGCGCATGCACTTTTAGCCATCACAGACTTTTCGGGGAAGAAAGGCAAGATGACGACGTGGAACGCCCTGCCGCGAGAAATACACCACATGGTGCTTCAAGCATTGATCGATCTCACACTCGAGGAGAGAGAGACTTCGTTAGTTAATGCATTCAAAGCCGCGAGCGGTGGCAGCGACCTGGTTGAGAGAGAGAGGAGGAGGGCAAGAAAGAAAGGGAGAGAGGGCGAGACAAGAGCGGAACGCGAGGCTAAGAGGCAGGCGGAGAGGACGGCGGAGAAGGAGAGGAGGAAGTACAGCCTTGCCCCCCACGCGACAGTCTGTAAGGAATGGCGAGACGCGATCGAGCCGGTCAATTTCCGGTCCCTGCATATCGAGACGAAGCACCTGTCCGACTTCGACAACATCATGCGCGGCCAGCGCCGGAAGTGGCTCCGCCGCCTCTGGTTCTGTGTCGAGCTGCTCAAGAGGCGCAACCGGTACACGGAGCAGGAAAAGATCGAAGAAGAAGAGGACAACAACGCGCTCTTCACCCAGAGCATCTACGACCTGTTTAAGATAGTGGGGGGTTGGAAGGTGGCGCCGCAGATGGAGCTGGAGCTGGGTGCGCATTCTCCTAGCGACCGCAAGTGGATCTTTGGCGACCCGGGAATCGTGAACAACGGCGACTACGGCATGGGTGAGCTCGACTTTTGCTTCGTGGATGGCAATAAGAAGTTCGCGTACCCTTGCCCCCTACCCGAGGTCTTGGCCGTCTCGACCTTCTCCGTGCTCCGCCGCACTCGCCGCTACTTCTCTCCGCAGGCCCTGCTCACCATATTCGACAGCCTGCCCAATGTGCGGGAGGTCCGCTACGAGCCCTGGTACTTTGTGAACCACGAATCCCAGGCGGACGTGGACGAGCTCTTTGGCAGGTACCTCCGCCACTGGCCCCCCACGATCCGGCGCATCAGCATCTTCGAGCACTGCAACAAATTCCGACGCCACTTCCCCTACGACCACTTGTCCGACTTTGACGGCTCCGGCGGCGGCTGGGTCGAAGATGAAGACTGGCTCGGCGACGACAACGGCTTCAGCCACCTTATTGCTCTGGACCATACTCATGACGATTACGACGACAACTATATCGACTACCATCCGCACGGCGTCCACGGCCACGACCATGTCCACGAGCTCAGCGACGTCGGGCATTTCCCCTTCCCGGCTTGGGTCGGGGGCGCTGTGGGTGCGGCCCAAGGCGCAGGGGCAGTGGCGGCGGAAGATGATGGCTGGGAGACGGAAAATGAGGACGACGAAAACGAGGGCGAGGACAAGGACGAGGACGAGGAAATGGGTGGCATGGACTATGACACGGCTGGCAATCCGGTCCCCGAAACGGCCTCTCAGCCAGCCTCTGGAGGAGGCTTGGGCGGCTCCCTGGTCATTCAAGTCGGAGCACAAGCGCCACCGCAGACATCCCTGCCCAATTTCCCACTGCCTTTCCTTGTCATACAGAACCAGCAGTCACCCATGAGTGGGGGTGCCCTCCCGCCGCCCCAGGCACTGCAGGATGGCCTACCACCGTTTCTCCTGGGGCCGAATTCGAGTCAGAGTCAGAGCCAGAATCAGAACCTCCCTTCTATTTCCTCTCTTCCTCATTTCCCTCATCCTCATGCTCATTTCTATGCACTTCCTCCTCTTCCCCTCCCTCAAGCCTCTCATCTTCTCCCTCTTCCTGTTCCTCTTCCTCAACCCCCTCAGCTTCAAGAGCCACACCAGGGTCAACATCCAAGCCAAGACCAACCGAATCACCAGCAACAGGCCGCCCAACCCCTCAACCAACAACAGCAGCAGCAGCAACAACAACAGCAGCAGCAGCAACAACAACAGCAGCAGCAGCAGCAGCAACAACAGCAGCAACAACCGCCACCGCCACCACTACCACCACCAAACCAGCAGCAGCAGCAGCAGCAACAGCAACAGCAACAGCAACAGCAACAGCAACAGCAACAGCAACAGCAACAGCAACAACAGGCTGCCAACGACCCGGCAGACCACGACGACGGACCCCAATACCAAGAAATTCCACACCTCGGCCTGGGCCTGCTCTTTATCCGCCCCAGCCAGCAGCTCGAGGAACTCAGCGTGTCTGGCCTGATCGACGCACGCGACTTTTTCGAGCCATTCTCGACCAAGCCCGAGCCCGGCCAGACGCTTCCCCATTGGGACCGCCTTCGGTGGCTGACGCTCACGTCGACTGTGCTGCTCAGTCCGGGGGATCATGAGGCAGCCAACGAGCTGCTGCTGGCCGCCGGCCGTGCCGCCATGCGCATGCCACGGCTCGAGGTCATGGAGCTCTACTGCACGGACATGCGCGGCGGCGTCGTCTTCCGCTATATGGTCACCCCGGACTCCACCGAGCTGCACTACGTCTACTCCCCGAGCGACTGGCAAGACGACGTCCTGCAGGAGGACGCCGACGAGCCCGAGCCCCATGACTTCCGCATCGGCGCCGGCGTCAAGGACACTTGGCAACGCGTGGCCAGGAGGCACACTCGGCACGAGCTTGGACCCGTGGTTGAGGACCTTGAGGTCGACCGCTTTGTCAGTCCGTTCGACTTCATTCACAAAAACTTGGTCACTCGGGCGCTCGTGCTCGCTGAGACTTCATCAAGGGACATCCTGCAGACTCTCCATGTTCCTCGTCCGAAACTGGCGCTACCGAGCTCGGCGGCTTTGTAGGAGGTTGCCACTGTCTAGGTCGCATCCTACGAGTGGTTTGGCAACTTGTCTGACAAGATGGTTCGTGCTGGGCGCTTTGCTGGTATTGTATCCATGTATGGGTTCGGAGATCTCCTTCTGCGCATCCCTTGTTCGTAGGTGGTGTCATAGCGATGCGTACTTTGACAAATTTACTACTGCTTGAAGCCGTAAACGCCTGCCTACCTAGGTTTCGTATACCTTGGGATGCCGAGGCAGGCAAGTACGCCATAGCGTGCTGGTGGTTTCTACTTGAATTAGAAGCGGGAGCGGTTTTATCAAATGGACAAAGAACAACATGTTTAGGGGTAATTATCAACAGTTTTCTTTTGAACCAACTCAGAAAAAATCGATGAGAACGGAATTTAAATAATGAAAAAGCCAAAAAAAATATATATATAAAATTTGACACTAGGGCCATATGATGTTCCGATTTGCGCCATTCCGCTATTCGCCTTGCTATGCTGACCGGCGATTGATTGACCACCTGTTAAAATCATCCCAGAACCGTGCCCTTTTTCGTCCAAGCTTGTTCCAGTTCATAAATAGCAAGGGAAGAAGAAAAAGAAACCCCCAAAAAAGTAGGGGGGAAAATAGAAATATAACAAAAGTGGATAATGCTAGCGGGAAGGGTGAAGAAAAGAGAAAAATAAGGAAAATAAGCCAAGTTGAAAATAAGGAGAATAAAACAAACGGAAGGGAAATAATATGAAAAGAAGGTTCATGCCCAAAAGAAGCGTCGACATCATTCAGACTCAACCCACCCGGATCGCAGAAGCGCCCAGCATGTCCACCCTCTCGCCCTCGACCCGATCCATCCACCTGTCCCAGCCGTTCACCACGTCCCGGACGCGCTCGCTCTTGGTGACGGCGAGCACGTCCTCGACGTATTCCCTGTCGATGCCGAAGGGCCGCCCCATGACGTTGGGGATGTACTTGCCGACCAGCCTGTCGGGCCTGATTCGGCCCTGCTCCAGGTTGCCCAGCAGGACGCGGCGGAAGGCCTCCATGCGCGGGCGGAGGAAGGAGCTGTGGAAGGGCACGTCCACGCCCGGGAGGGGCACTGTGGCGGCCCCCCTGGCCAGGGTGACGGAGGAGGCCTGGGTGTGGACCGTGTATCGGGCCCGCTGCTCGGACACGAGGTCCGCGAGCGTCGACGACGACGGCTTCAGGCCGCCCGCCTTCTTTATGCCGTCGCAGATGCGCTGCAGCATGTCGAGGGCACGGAGGTCGCCGGCGGCCACGTATTGGTTGTTGCGGATGTTGAGGTTGACGATCTCGATGAAGAAGCCGGCCTGGGTGTTGATGGCGCTGACCAGCTCGTTGAGGGAAGCATCTGTGAAGCCTGTCGAGCCTGTTAGCCAAATGTGTCTGTTTTGTATTCATTTCTCTCCCGCTCTGGGTGTGCGTGTGTGTGCGAACGTCAAGAAGAAGAAAAAGAAAAAGGAAAGTAACACACCTTTGCCAACCCTAGCAGGATCAACAGCAATCATGCCAAAGTCGCTCCTCCCCATCGAATCCCTCTCCACGGCGAGCTGCATGGTCATGCCCCGGCAAAAGACTATGTACAGCAGCCGATCGAAGGGCATGAAGTCGGTGATGGCAGCGAGCGCAGCATACTCCCCAAGCGAGTGCCCCGCGAAGCTACAGTCCGGGTCGATGGCACCCGCCTCCTGCATGTCCCTGAAGGCGGCCAGCTCCATGATGGTGAGGGCAGGCTGGGCGAACTGGGTGGCGAAGAGCAGGCCCTTGGGCGCGCTGTGGGTGAAGCTCGTCGTGTTTTCTGTGATGGTGGGGAATACCGGCCTGCGCTCGAGGATCCGAGTCACGCCGTCGGCCGCGGTCCCGGGCGCCTCGTAGAACATGTCCTGGTAGTTCTTGCGCAAGATCCTCCCCTTCACGCCCCCGAAGGTGACCCGGACGCTGGTCGGGTTGCGCCTCACGATGTCCAGGATAGAAAGGCCGAACTGCCGGCGGAAGTAGACCTCAGCCCGGTCCCAGACGGCGCGCGCCACGGGGCTGCTCTCGTACAGGTCCATGCCCATGCCCTTCTCCTGCGAGCCCTGGCCGGTGAAGAGCACGGTCGTGGTCGGCTGCGCGACGAGCGCCTCGCCTGAGAGCACCTTCTCGCCCGACGAGGCCCTAGCCACCGAGATGCCCACCACCTTGAGCCCGTCCGCCATGGCCTTGTGCGTGAAGGTCGCCTCCAGCTCGTCGCCGGGCAGCACCATACCCACGAAGGAGACGTCGTAGCTCCGCACCCGCTCCGGGCGCTGGCCGGCCACGTGCCTCTCCAGCAGGCCCCTCACCGCGGCCGAGCAGTACATGCCGTGCGTGATGGTGCCGGGCAGGTCCACCAGCGCGGCGAACATGGGCGAGGTGTGGATCGGGTTCACGTCGCCGGACGCGCGCGAGTAGGCCTCGTTGGACCGCGGGATGGTGAGGCCGACGATGTGGTTCGGCAGGGGCGCGTCGCCCCTGAGCGGCTTCCGGACCTTGTTCAGGGAGCGAGCCCCGGACCGGGCAAGGTACGACATCACCTGGTTGGTGGTGGTGTTGCGCTCCAGGCTGGAGACGGTGGCGACGCGCGTCAGCTCACCGGCCTCTGACCGGACGAACACGTCGCCCGTCGTCTCCATGGTGCTGCAGACGCCCTTGGTCCGGAAGCGGCCGAAGGTATGCAGGACGAACTCCAGCGTCGTCCCCTGAAGGTCCTCAAACCCCTTCATCTTGAACCAGGGCTTGGAGGCGAGCACGGCCACGTCCTCGGCCGACTGCAGCGTCGTCTCGTAGCGCTCCCCGACGGTGCGGGCGAAGGTGGCCGAGAAGTCGTCGTAGCTGCCGCGGAACAGGAAGCGGGACCGCACCGTCAGGGCCAGGACCCCCGTCTCGGCCCGGCGCAGCTCGCAGGCGACCTCGACCGTCTTGCCCGAGTCGTCGATGATGATGGAGGTGACGTAGGCCCGCGTCCGCACCTCGTCGCCCACCTCGAGCGGCCTGGCCCCGCGCGCCACCTCGTAGCTGTTAGAGAGGTGCACCAGCGCCAGCAGGTCGCCCTGCACCGGGTCCTGCAGCAGCGCCTGCGAGATGGGCTTCCACGCGGCCACGATGGCGAAGTCCATGGCCACCCTCTCCGTCCTGTGCGCCCTGTGGTAGCCGATGGCCCGGTTGAACGCCTGCACCCGCTTCTTCTCCACCACGAACCTGTCCTCGAACACGTTCGCCTCGGGCGAGCCCCCCTTGTCCTCCGTGGCCGAGCAGGCCGCAGAGTCGTCGCCGAGCCACAGCTGCCGGTACATGTCGTAGATGCGCTGCTCCCGATCCTCGGCAGCCTCTCGCAGGGGTGCGTAAGGGGTCTCCGGGTGGTACTCGAACCGCATCGCCAGCGAGATGAGCTTGCCCGACGCCGTCACCCAGGTGAAGGGCATCACCGTGATGTCGTTGCCGCTCTTGGAGGTGTACAGCACCAGCTCCCCGTTCTGGTAGAACGAGAGGCGGTCCTCGCCAATCTCCACCGTGTCCGCCCCCGCCGAGAAGACGAGCTTCTGGACCGGGTTGGCCACGATCTTGTGGTTGCGTGCGACGGTGGGCCAGCCGAAGAGGGTACTGCGCCAGCCGGGCCTTCCGCCCGAGAGGAGCGAGCCGAGCTCACCCGTGGTCATGGAAGCAATGTTGAAGGGGCCGACCTCGGGCTCGCTCTTGCTGATCTTGTCATTGCTGTAGTTGCCGTTGTTGCTGCCTCGTCGGCAGAGGAACTCCTCCTGCGGGATCAGAGACACATCCGAACCGTACGTCGACTCGACGAGGTGCTGGATCGTCCCGTCGTTGACCCCATCGAGCACGTCCTTGACCGGCTCGTCCACCTTGCAGGTCCACCGCGCCGCGACGGGCCCGTGCAGGATGAAGGTCCGCCCGGCGTCCTGGTCGACGACGGCCTCGAGGTCTTCGGACTGCCAGAGGGAGTCCTTCTTGAAGTAGCTCTCGAAGTTGTCATCCAGGACGGGCACGAACGGCACGGGCTTCTGGCCAGGCCGCCGGCACAGCTGGAGGAAGTAATGCACGTCCTCGGTGCAGAGCTCGGCCTCGGCGGCCTCGGGGAGGTGCTTGGCCAGGGCGGCCAGGGCGGCAGCCGGAGAGGACAGGCACGTCTCGTCCGAGACAACCGACTCCTCCGCGACCCCGAGCCGCTCCTGCGTGCGCATGACGAAGTCGAGGAAGGAGCGCGAGTACGAAGCATCCACCCAGCTGGCCCTCGACCTCACAAACATGAGCTCGACCATCCTCTCGAGGACTGCGAGGTACGTCATGCTGCAGAGATCAACAGCGACGCTGATGGCCCCGTCCTTGCGGCGGCCGAACCAGGGCTTCTGGAAGTCGAGGTTCAGCTTCTCCGTGATGTAGGCCTTGTTGGCCTCGAGCACCGCCAGCCGCTTGCTCTTGTCGAGCTTGAACACGAGCTTGTCCATCTCGGCCCAGAGGAGGGCGCCGCGGGTAGAGACCACGTGGATCGGCTCGCCCATCTCGCTGATGACGGTGACGATGCCGCCCGCGGGCCCGGCGTAGGTCCTCTCCCACTCCTTCTCGTCCGAGATGCCGGGGGCCGCAGCTATGGCCGCCTTGACGCCCGGCGATGTCTTCGCCTCGAGGCACGTCATGACGCGGCTGCCGAAGAGGACGCCATCAAATGGCATGCGCGCCCTCCTGCCGTGCGACAAGCTCCACTCGCCGCTGAGGTACGGGCGGACATCGGCCGCCGAGCCGAAACCGGAGCCGGCGACGAGCACCAAGTTCCGACACTTGCGGATCTCGGCGTACGTCTCGAGCATCGGGGCGTGGAAGTCCTCGTAGCTGTGGTGGCCGCCCCCCCGACCGCCCGTCCACTGTAGGATGATGGGGAACGAAGGGTTGCGGCGCGCGATCTCCACCACCGAGTTGATGGCCCCGACGCTCCCCGGCTTGAACGAGATGTGGTCCAGGCCCAGGGTGGTGATGTACTCGCTGGCCACATCGACGCTGGGCACGCCGCCGCCGATGGTCAGGCCGCCGATGGGGAACCCGGACGCCCGCAGCTCACGGATCAGCGGTATCTGCCACGCCATCGCCCTTGGGTTGATGTAGATGACGTTGACGGTGATGGCCCGCCCGGCAGGCATGAGGTCGCGCAGCCTGGCCAGGGCGCCACGTAGCGCCGCCGGGCTGTGGTACCCGCCCGCAGCGAACTCGACGTGGTAGCCCGCCCTCATCACGGCGGCGCAGAATTCCGGGTGCGTCGTCGTGGGCGTCATGCCCGCCACCAGGAACGGGGGCAGGCCGAGCAGCCGCGAGAGCTTGGAGTCGACCGTGGTCCCCGCCGCCGTGCGCACGAGCGAGACCCCGTTGGCAGCATCCGCCCAGTTCGCACCCCAGCGGACCGACGACTCTGCGTGGTTGAACACCTCCACCACCCCGCCAAAGTCGGACGAGGCCGCCAGGTCCAGCTTGCCCGAGACGAGCACCCGCAGGCCATTGCCGACGTTGTTGCGGTGAGTGAGCGCCCCGATGCCGCCGGTCCCGCCAGGGCCGAAGTCGACCGCGTGGGTGACGCCGCTGAAGTCAATCTGCGGCCAGTCGACCTGCTCCGACGTGATGAGCCGGATCATCGTGGGGACGAGGTTGGCCGCGCACGACCTGAGGTCGGTCCCGTCCACGGACCTGTTGACCGGCATGGTCAACGACGTGGCCGCCATCTCCACCCCCGCGAGGTCCTCCTCGATGACAGGCACGACCTCCGAGAGGAGGGAGCAGTGGCAGGGGATGGTGATGGGGAGGAAGCGGACGCTCGGGTTTGGCCTGCGCTGAGAGAAGGGCACACGCGCTTGTGCGTCCTTGGCCGAGATGCTCTTGAGGACGTCGACGAGGGCGGCCAGCGTGCGCTCCGGCCCGCTGACGACGAAGCCGTTGCTAGAGTTGACCAGGCTGACGGCCATGCGATCCTCCTCGGCGAGGAACCCGTTGATTTTGGACATGGCCTGCTCCAGCTCCCTGCGGGCAATGTTGTTGACGGCGAGCATCGGCATCGGCCTGCCGTAGCCGTCCTTCTCCAGCTGCTCCGCCCTGTCGCTCGAGAGCGGCGTCTCGATGAAGGCCTGCTGGCAGCGAGCTCCGATCCAGAAGAGGATCGTGACGGCCTTGACAGCTGCCTCCTGGAAGTCGGTCCAGTTCGTGGCCGAGGCAGCCGCGACGGCAACCACAACGCCCTGCGAGTGCCCATTGAGGCCCTCGAAAATGGACGGCAGGTCTTCGGGCCCACACCCGAGGGCCATGCATATGGCCGTGATCTGGACGAGCTGCAGCAGCCCGATGAGCGGGAAGCTGACCGGGGCGGAGATGAGGTAGTCGGCCAAAGGCGTCGACTCCTCGCTGTGGAGCCACCCAAGCACGTCGAGCCCGAGAGGGTATTGGTCTCGTACCCGCTCGTCCACGCACAGCTCTTGGAGTGTCCTGGCCAACGACCTGACCAGGTCCTCGACCAGCGGCTGGTATGTGTCGTAGAGAACTCGAAGCTCCTCAAAGTAGTTCCTGTTGTTGCCCTGCCCTCCGAACACGCCAAAGACCTTGGCATGCCCACCCCTCTGTGATCCGATGAGGGCGGACTTGTTCTTGGGGCGGACGACCCCTGTCGCAGCTTGTTGTTGGTAGTGGCTCTTAATGATCTGCCTCCTCTCCTCGTCGGTCTGGGCATGGGCAAGGGCCAGGACGTGTATATCGTTCTCCATGGTTGTTGATGTGATTATGTTCTGCTGGAACGGTTGGGGTATCATAAAGGAGGATAGTAGGCTAATGTCGATATGGGGTTAAAGGGTGGTAAAAAGAGCAAAAAATGAAGCCGAAGGGAGAAAAAAGAAGAAAAAGAAGAGAAGAACTAAAGGGGTCCGAAAAAAAATTAACCAGTTTGACGAGGTAGAAACTATGGAAAGGAATACGTCAAGGATTTGCAGTTCCTCACGAACGCCATAGAATGGGGTGGTAGATGATGCTTGGGGTCATATGTTGAATTTGTTGTCCAGCCAAGAACAAAATACCAAGTTGGAGCTTGGAAAAAGATACCTAGATAGATAGGGTGGGCAGGTTGGTAGATTGGGACAATGTTCAAAGGGTAGGAGGGAACGATCGCTTGCTGCTCCGACCGTGTCGTGTCCGTGGTAGATGGGCTTTGGAACTGGAGCAGGCAAGAAGTCTTGGTGCGGATCGGCGACCAAGAGTTAGATATCAACATCTGGAGCCCAAAAAAGGCCATGGATAGCAACCAGCCAGCCTGGCATACGATATGTGGAAGGATGACTATCAAACATCGTTAGGGGGGACTTCTGGTGGGCACTGCCCGATGAGACGAGGCTCTGCAGTGTCAGGATGTTGGGAGACTGAGTGAAATCGGGTGACCCTAAGGAGGAGGAGGAGTAAGCATTGGAACCATGTGTACGGCGCCTTCGCTGGGAAGGGGGAACATTTGCTGTGGAAATGATTCAAGTTAGTGGGTTGGTGGAGTTCTCTAGGTAGGTGGCTGGTTGTAGACTCCACACCGTTTTCCACACGACCCTAGCATCGGGGCATCAGCAGCTACATACAACTACTTGGTTGAGTGTTGAACCATGTACAGCGCAACTATTTTCGACTTCATGATTCAGAACAACCATAGTAGGCAGGTAAGTAGCTTAGGTAACTTAGGTGCCTAGCTTAGGTATGCCGTCGAATATTCACCAAACGCACCATATGTCGTCGATATGCGTTTGCATGCTGTAATCTGGATCATCTAGTCACAAATGATATATCTGATGTACTGTCACCAATTTGGACCAACAGCCAGCTTTGGCTTGGAAGCCAGTGCGGAGATTCAACGCGCCGCACGAGGAAAAAGAGCTGAATGTCTCAATCTGGTTCATGCCACTTGGGACGGGGGAAAGGCAACAACACTTAGCCCATAACCACGTTGGACAGTCGTGCTTGCTCGGCCAAACTGCTGCTTCAGATCTGTGAAGCTGCAAGTTATAAGCAGGAGACTAGAGGCCAGACGCTGATGAAAAGATAGATTGAACACTAAATTGGCACGCGAAGGACGCGCCGTGCTTTCCCGTCCAGCTGAGGTTGAGCTAGACGTTCGCCAGCGTTCTCCAGCCATCACCTGTGGATCGTGGTATGAGCGGGTAAGCTCGGCAAGCTCTGAATAGTAACTAATATTGAGGCTTGAGGCTAGTTGACAGATAGTTGAGTGTATGGGGGAAGTGGCGATCGTCTCAGTAGTACTAAAGATGGGAGATTAGCTTGGGGCTGTGGGCGCTGAATCTGTAAGAATATGTAGCAGCCCATTAGGTACTCCGTACTCTGTCCTAAGTAGGTGTGCAAGGAAAAGCGGCAGCTTATCCGTGTAGCACCACTCCCGCTCGGCGGTGCAGCGAGCGGCCTTTGAACCCGCTGCCACAAATCTGGTACCTAGAGTGATTACCTTACAAATGGCAGTATTAGCGAAAGCTTAAGGTTGCTTATTTCGTCGCTTCACCTTCCCCATGTGGCTGAAAATTTTGATCAAGGTATTAAACTTAATCCTTCCAGCACCTTCGGCACCGAAGATTGCTCCTAAATAGTCTGAGGAGTACGGATACGATGGTCGTTGGTTCATTCGTGCTTACTATGCCGTCAATCATCTCAAACGAGATTAGCAGAGTTTTGGTGGGGAGAAACTGGGGGACAGCCACGTTCTCACCTGCCGAAAGGTATTTCCGGGTACGGCGTAGACACTCGAGTCAGTTGAGTGCTCCATGGAGAACCTCGTTGTGCCAATTGCTCCCGGCCCGAGAGTGTGTGCCACAGTTTCTCTTGCTCCCCGTCCGCTGTCCCAATAATGGTGCGTAAAGTTTGTTAGGCGGCGACTGGTTGGCGACTGAATCAACTTTGTGATTTGCATCATACCTTACATACCTACCTACCTACAAGCGCCTGCGTAACCTTCGTGCAGTAGGTACCCTGGAAATCATCACGAATAACAGTCCTGCTCTCTGAACGGGAGCACTCTCGACCAGAGCCTCGGGATAAGAAACAAAACCTAGTCACTCTCCTCAGTACACATACCTAGATAAGGCTGGCGGCTTGGCGCAACGGGCTTAGAGCAATCAGGGACAGAGCACGTGACAGGCATCCACAGCCGACTGCTTCTACGTCATGGGCTCCATTCCAAGTTCTATTTTAAGTTGCCCGAGCCCACCTCATGTGGATTTTGGGCGCGCATTCATGCAAGACACGGTCCCAGGCCGCACCATCTCGTCCGATGGCTCGCTGCAGTCTGCACCTGGCCGTCTGTCGTTCGTTGAAGAGGCCGGGGCAGTTCTTCGTCCGGCGTAGCATCGCAGGTGCTAACCCACAGAAGCGGTACGATCGATCAGTCGTGTTGTTGTTGTCCGTAACAGGTAGTGTATTGAACTACCTGGTTGACGCGATTGTGAACTACATTGACTAAATTAGACTAGAAATTAGAAGGGGCAGAGTCAGGCCGACTTGGGTCGGATTTTCTGGAACCGCCAGGAACAGTCGAAATTCGAGACACAGTTGTAGCGGCATGTCCATGGTACGGAGTACCTAGTGCATTGTGGTGGCAGCAGCGCCTCCAGGGGATGCCCAATTAGACACAAGATCATCTAGTTGTGGGACGGAGGCGGTTGCTTCCCCTGCGAGGCCGGAGGCTTAAAGTTTACTACGTACCAAGCGCGTAACATACTGCGGTAAATTACCAAAGGGGGGATAACGGATGGAGCCGATCAGCGAGTGCCAACCAAATGGCAATTTTATGTTTCCAAGCACCGTTGCCCGTTGGGCTTAGCAACATAGACAGGAAGGATAGGAGGATTCAGCCTCTAACCTGCAGGGACAGCTCACCGTCCTCTATACCCGGCCGCTTAACTACCCATCCTCGTGCGTCTTAGCCTCCGCCCCCGCGAATTGGTGCAACACTAATGGTATTGGAGATTGACCTGAAGGGGATGTTGATTTGCAACAGGCGCGGGGGGAGGAAAGGCTGTGTACTGCGGATTGTAACAAAGGGAGGACGACGTGCATCACTTACCTTGGCAGCTTGTAGCATCGATTCAGTACTTGGGCGTCCGCAATGGATGCAACTGTGCTCTATTGGATGAGGATGCATCCACGACGGGTGAAATACCCGTGTCCAGCATCGCCACCACACCCGCCTAGTATCTGCCTGCCTCAGGCCTGACCCACCTAAGTGCCTGCCTTACATACCTACCGACCTACGTGGCCTATCTTTATCTGCAGACAGGGGCTGGTGTTTGGTTCATACGGAAGAAAGAAGTAGGTATGCATGTGAGAGAGCATGAACCACAATGAGAGGAGAAGCTAAAACAGCGTAGGTTCTAAGGCATTTTGAGATGTGTAGATGAAAATGATTGTCCTCAGAAGACTCCATTTGTGTGATGCAAGAGGTATTGAGCTGTAAAAACCGGGGGGAAGTTCCGAACACCCACCGCCGTCGCTATGTTGGGGTATGTTCCCGAAATTCCAAAGAAGATGAGCGAGAGAAAAGAAACGAAAATCAAAACCAGTGACCTGTCCCATTTTGAAAATCCACTCCCACCCAAGCCTGTCCGAACCAGTCCAACCCAGTCCAATCCAGTGTGACCCAGTCCGAAGATAAAGCAATACCCGATGAAGAGAAAATAAAGAAAATAAAGAAAAACCCCGATGCACAAAGATCCCAAGCTCCTGGCCCCAGTGAAAACTCCGTATCGCAATGCTCTGTGAAAGGGAAAAGAAGAAAACTGTGTAAAGGAAGAGAGAAATGAGATGGCTTGATGCTTAGGCAGCCACGCTTTCGGCGGCGGCGGGACCACCATCCTGCCGGCCGGCGCTGAAGTCGGCACCAGCCTCAAGGAGCATGGCAACCATCTCCATGCGGCCGGCGAAGACGGCGCGCTGCAAGGCGGTGTAGCCGGCTGAGTCGCGGATGTTGATCGGGATCTCGCAGCGCTGCAGCAGGAGCTGCAGGACCTGGATGTGACCGCCAGCGACGGCCAGGTGCAGGAGGCTCGAGTTGCTCTGCTCGGTGCTTACGCTGCCAGACTTGCTCGAGTTGTTCAGCGAGGGCGAGGAGAACTGGCTAGAGGCGGACGAGAAGGGCGAGCGGCACTGCGAGGTGCTGCGGGTCCGCCCCGTCTCCTCGCTCTTGACGCTGGAGCTGGGAGTCGACTGCTGCCAAGGGGGGCTGGCCGAGCCGTCGGTGGTGGGGGGAGTCAGGAACGACCCGTACATGCTGCTCTGCAGGGGCGGCGTCCAGAGACCCTGGTCGAACGTGGCGTCCTGGGTCCCGCACGAGTTGGCGCCGGTGAAGCCATCCAGGGAGAAAGGCGGCGAGTCGGCATCGATCTGGGGAAGGCCCATCGTGTCCAGAGAATCGCCGGCCAGGCCAAAGGCGCAGGGCGAGAGCGTCAGCAGTTGAGAGGCCTGCTGCATCTCGGCCATGGTAGCCTGAGGCGGAGTCGGCATGCCGTTGTTCATGGCGGCGGCGTGGACCATCGGAGGTGAGGAGAGCGGGGTGTGCGAGCGCGAGCGGACGTGGTGGGCAGAGGAAACGGAGAGCCCCGAGTTGGTCCGCGGCGGCGTGTGGATACTGGAGCTGCTGCTTGTCCGGCGGCGCTTGGAGGACGAGCGGGACGAGGAGCCCGAGCCTGTGTTGAAGAAGGCGGGGTCGATGTGAAGCGGCTGCTCGGCGAACTGTGTCTGCGGGAAGGGCTCAGTCCACTGGCTGACCATACCCATGCTGTCCGTCATGCCGCCGTCGAAGACGAAGTCGTCGCCAGCCGCCATCAGGTGCATCTGCTGCTGCTGCTGCTGCTGTTGCTGTTGCTGTTGGGGCTGGGGCTGGGGAGAGCTGCGTCCCTGGTCCTCGCCCGTGTTTGTCTCCTTGAGCTGGGCCAGCTCCTTCTTTAGCTTCTCGAGTTCCTTGGTGCGGTCACGCATGTTACGCCCTGAGAAAGGAGAGGCCGTGTTAGAGTCGAGTTCGTTCAGGATACAAATTTGCGGTCGTGAGGTCGTCACGTACTGTAGGCGCGTTGGGCGAGCCTGTTCTGAATCTTCCTCCGCTCAGCAGCGTCGGGGAGCATCCGCCAGTCCTCATCGGGCTTCATCAAATCTGCGTATGAGATGGTCTGTGACCTGCTTCCCTTAGGGCAGGTGTTCATGGTGGCGGTGGAGGCAGACATTGTGATGGCGGAGAGAAGGAGAGAGAAGGAGAAAGAGGAAAGAAAATGGGCTTTCCGACTGACGACGCCAATGTGTGAGTGATGAACAGCCGCTAAAAGATGTTTAGTGTTGATGATGTTGTTGATTGTTGATGCTAGTGATGCTAGTGATGATGATGTCGGTTGTTGTTGTTGTAGTGTGATGAGCTGAACGAAAGAGATGTTCGAGCCGGGCGGGAGCTGAGGATTTAACTATCTCGGTCCAAGGTGGAGAGAGCATCAATCAAAACAACCAAAAAATACCAAGCACCCCGCAAATTGGCACTTTGCGAGCGAGGCTGATGACGGGTGAGGCGATGAAATGGCCCAGGGCCAGCGACAAGGTACGCAGTACGGATCAAGTGCGTGCCAGGTCCCTGGTATGGTAGGTTCCACCAGGGTCGAAGATCCTCTCTGGCTCTGGCTAGGCCAGGGTCAGGGCTGAGGGCCATGGTTCATGACAAAATAGTAAGATGACAGGGACAGCTTCCCGATGGAGAGTGAGCAGCGCGGCTGAAGCTGCTTGCACTTACTCTGGGGCCTGGCCGAAATAGCAGCATAACAAAGACAGAGCAGAGAGGCTCAGAGGCTCGGAGCTCTCTCCCAGGAGCTCGATTGGGGGGGTTTCTCTGCACCTGACGGTTAGGTAAAGTTGTTCAGTCAGCTAGATGGAGCTTGCCATCCACTGGTCTAGCAGGTGCGTGAGTTCTGCATGGAACCGCTAGGGGCAGGGTTGCCTGGGGGGGTGTGTCTTTTGCCTGAAGCTCCTCTTCACCAGTCCAGACCGGGAAATTGTCCGTACGTTGTTTTGCATCAGAACATCTGAAGATTTCGATCGTTTCCATGGGACCCAGGGCCAGACCGCAGGCAAGATGGAATCCTAGCGGGGACTGCTGATGGCCCAGTCGCCCAAGGTACATCTGCCCGTAAGCAAACGCTAGTGGAATGCGAAGTACTCGGTCCCATCTGCCGCACCCGAGAATAGATACAAAACATGGGAAGCGGTGCAAAGATCTGACGCCAGCTAGGCTTTGCTTTAGTGGGATCTGGGAATGGGAAACCCGGGGTGTAATTAGAAGTGAAATTGCGGGCTTTGGGGGGTTCATCCCACAGGAAACTGAGGCTCAATCCACCAGCTCGCACCGAACGATCCAATCAAGTGCAGCGGATACACTCGAATGGGGTCCAGATACGGGGGTGAGATTAATGGACGAGGGCAGAGCTAAACCGCTTGCGGCGCTCAGGTGGTGTTGGAAGAGGGATTTCCAGGGGCGCGGTGGATATCAGACTGGCGAATCTTACCGCGATATCAGAGCAAGGGTGGGCCGCAAGCCACAGTAATCCTTGTCTAAGCCAGTCAGATCGAGGCATCAGGTAGTAATTTAATCTCCGCACGCCCCAGAAGCCTCACCCATCTTCCCTGGCTTGCCTGGGACTGTTGGGGCTGAGGCTGTCAAAACAGATATGGAAGGAGCGACGGCAAGCATCGCCAAAGCGTCGTCTTGCCTGCCTGTGCCATTCTGGGAGCGAGCGATAGGTGAGATACGCCGAGCTGTTCAGTACGCAGCGCCTGCTTTCCCAATGACCTTCCACTCGAAGTCCGGGTTTGCTCGCGTGAGACAATTGTCCGACCTTCCTTAGGGTATTCCAGAAAAAGGACAGAAACAGCCGCAATTAGGCGCGGTAATTATGTGCAAAATTTTGGTAACTGCGACCAGGCTCCAACGTACCTACACAAGTCCCTCTGCGTCCCTGCCCATACGTACCCAGGGCCCAGGCAGTCTCAGCGCACTGGCCTTGCAGTGAGTTCAGCTCGACGACCGCCTCGTTAAGGGTAACCACTTAGGAGTGAATCCAGCACACCAACTCCCCTGAGCCAGAACAAGGACACTTTGCCCACAGAAAGTAGGTAGTAGTTACAGCGCAGCTGCAGGGGCAGGCATAGCCAGCAACAAGCAATCAAATAATAATCTTACCGAATGGAGGATAATATGCCTGCTCAATCGGCGATAGCCACCGCCGTCTGTTGGCAGCTAGGCTTTTCATTATATATTTTTTAAATTATGGTGCCTTTTTCTGCCGTTGTGTCACCAAACTTGAGAGACGGCATACCGCTGATCATCGCCCACTAGGGAGGCCGTGAGCCATACGGGAAAGTGCCCGCAGTCGATATTCGGCTCGTTGAGGGCATTGCCCCGCACACATTCCCTCCCGGATGCCCGCCGGCGCTGAAGGGGGGCGCTCAAGATTCGATCTACCGATATCATGAGTGAACCTGTATCTCTCTACACACGGTGGCTCAGCAATCGCGCGATAGTAATGATTGCATCTACTGTCCAGTAATGCCAGCAGTACACTAATCTGTGGACTTCCACCATGCAACCGCAGGACCTGATCAGAAGAAGCGCATGCTTGTGCTGCCGGAGGCTGCGCAGGTGCCAATCTTGCAACCGCATGCATCCATCTGGCAGGGATACGCACCATCCGGAAAGTCTGGCCGATGCACCCTGTCTCAATCTGGAAAGTCTGTCCCAGGAATCTGTCCCATTATCCTATGAACGAAGGGCAGGAGTCCTTCTAGGACTGGTGAAGTATGCCACCACGGCAAGATTTTGCCTCGACAATGGCCGGGAGGGATGACCTAGACAAATTGATCCACTGCCCTCCATAAGGATAAGGATGGCGGTTAGATTCCTGGATGGGGCGGATTGCTGCAACAGCACTACTGCCGCACCGGAGGGAGTCCGAAGCCACCTCGAGTCGCGGAGGTCAACAGCATCAAAAGTCTTGGTGACAACCCGTGGCATGTTCCTGGATACCCTCAAGTGGTCCAATCGTCGCAGTTCTTTGGAAGCGCTTGCCATGGAGCTTGGAGGTTTGCTGGCGATCTGGGCTTGGCGGCTTGGACGGTTGACAAGATGAGATTGAGATGATCTCCGCCCCACGTTCTTGGCTCAGCACCCACTTGGCGCCTAGATCTATTTTCAGCAATTTGTGAAGCTGCAATTCCCAGGGAACTGGCAAGCCAGGTGTGGAATCTGTACAGGGCCCATGAAATTGCAGTTACGCAGTAACGAAGGCACTAGGGTCCCCAAATGTCTTTCTTGGTCGCCGAGAGTGACCGAGAGTCTACCAATCGGAACCGACCATGGCCTGACATACGGATGAACTCTCACACACAAGAGGAGTTCGCGATACCCCTCTCGTAAGAGTAGGCGTGGGTGTAACATCTATACGATGTTAGCTATATTCTGTGTGAACGATGAGGTCCCTCTCTCTTATGCAATCTTCAAGTGAATGTGGACGGTTGGAAAGGGCTCATTAGTGTTGATACTTCTCTCTCGTTGTTTCAACGACACACCGGCATGCGGGAAGTTGAGCGGCGCAAAACCGGAAAAATGGGACAGCATGCATCGTCAGGCCGTCTTCCGTTTGAAAATTTGGCCCAAGTCGTTGTTTGGCTGTGACCTCCGTTGGCAGTTGAGAGTCGCTTTGGTGACGGTAGTACGTGCAGATTGGACCTGCAAGTTTCGCATTTCTGCATCCCTGGGTGCACGGTCGTGCGCTACCTAGATTTACCAGATCGAAAGTCGGTGTTGATACTCGAGGAGGCATGCAACGGTCGATGGTGGCCCTTGCTAGCAAGCTAGGCTCCCAAATTGTTGGTCTTTCACCCCGTTGCTCTGTGGTGCCGCGTGGTGTGCGATGTTTCTTTGAAGAGAAGAGACAAGCTTCCAGGGATATGGGAGCACCAAGAGATGCCAGAGAGCAAGGGGTGCCAAGCAAGCCAGGCGCGCTGGGCAAGTCAGGTGCGCCACATCCGAATGACACGCCGGTCGGGCCTTGATCCTCCCTATTGGTTGCTCGTTCCAGCGGATGGAACGAGGTTTCAATTTCTCAACTTGCTTGAACCCGAGGGTAGACTGTGCGCGGTATGCTGATCCCTTCCACATCCAGGAAGCTGAAGTTTCGTTGAATAGATCACCAACGATAATGGAAGAAAGAAACCCCCCCCAAAAACCCCCCAAAAAACAAGAAAAAGACATAGTGTGTGTGGACCGTGGAACGTGAATGGGGAATTCATGCTTGATGTTCTTGTATTGCGTCAAATCGGCAGAGGATAGTAAGGAATCGAGCGAACCCTATCTCGAAGGCTCAATGCTGAGAGTTCTGCTGCGTAAGGTCTGGTTGCAATACTGGAAGTTCTCAACTACCTACCCTATTGAGAACCAGGCCTTGCCACCAAGTCACGACGGGACTGCTACTTCGCACCTCCGCCGCTCCGTCTTCGTCATCTCTTCGCCGTACTGCCCATAGCTAATAGGTACCTAGTCCGTACTACATCGGCGGATGTCCAGCGCACAGGCGTGCCTGGGGCAGCCTGAATTAAGGTTTGAGGCGGTTCTATTTTTGGACACCACGTTTTACCATAACCCAGCTTCAGCTCTTCTGCGTTGAGACTCCGCTGAGGCTGTCAACAAACCTTCCCGTTTTCTTCCAGTAAACATCCAGAGGCTACGCACAGACAACACAACGGCTCATCCTAGCACGAGACAAGGGATTACTACGGTCGGGTTTCCTTACCCCATTCGCCTCGACACCTAATCGCTCGTGGTCCTTAGGTAAGAACTAAGAGACAGGGATATTGTTCAGATTTCAATGCAACTTGATAAGTCTACTCTCATGGTTAGTTTGATGGTTCTTTGAGCTCGTCGGCGCTTGAAGTCTTCGAGCTCCGATGCAGTCTCAGTATGCCAGCCGTCAGATGTAGGAAGTCGAGCCCATTCGATAGCTTCTGCGGAGAGCTTCCCAGAAATAGAAGAGGAAAAGAGAACATTAAAAACATTAAAAAAAAATTGATAATAATAAAAGTTTAGAAACGATCATGCATCATTCAGGTTGTGTCTTCTGTGTGTGGGCTGTTGTCCAGCCAGGATTCCTGCTTGCCACTCGCTTCAGTGCGGCTTATGAGGCACGCCGCACAGTGCAGGAAGCCTGTCATCTGCGTCGACGCCAACAGCCAACGCCAACAGCCATCACCAAATAGCCAGACTCATATGAACCACAGATGACGAGCCCCGATCCCCGAATGTTGCCAAGGTTTGAGGGTTATAAATGCAAGTTAAATTGCTTTAGGTAATGTGGAATAAGGCTGGCTTGTTGGTAGGTAATACAGTGGACTCTCGTGGCTGCCGGCTGGCGGGGCTTCCACCAACATGGTACCTGAAATGTTCCACCAGACACACGGCACTGCCCAAACTTACACTTCTGCCAATCCGCCCAGCATCTCGACCCCGCGAAACCATCATTAACACAGTAAACAACACTACCCGCAACCCCAGAATATTCGTTGGTCTGTAGTCGATCACTCTTGGCCGTGATGGCTGCGATGGCCGCCAATGCCGAGAGGGCTGGGATTGACGAAGATGCCCCTTCGTGGATATAAACTTCACAATGTCGCGGTTGGATGGTCAGTTATCTCATCTGCAGCATGCAACACAACAGCCGCAATCACCAACCTCCAACCCCATCTCAGCACAACGGTGGCAGCAACAGCGACGACGACGAAGACAACAATAACTACAAATATTAACAAGCGATCAGTATCAGGCTCTTCTCATCCCCCTTCCTTTCTGCAATACTACCTACTATACCCTTACAGGACAGTCCCATTGTCAACAGCATCTGCTCCTTCGACTTCGTTTTGTGACAGCGTTGCACAATTCGATAGCCAGCCCCGAGAGCAAAGTTGGAGGCTTAGCTAGCTCATCACCAGCCAGCGATACGTTTCAGCCAAAAAGGGAAACGAAGTGTACGTGCAACACCTCCAACCTGCCGACAGAAGTGGCTTACTGCGTCCCTGGGCTTTCAGCCTGTGGGACCCCACTGTGCCTTGCACCATGATCGTGGTGTAAGTGCACAGTATCGCTTCCTTACACATTAACACACAGCACCATCATCGACATTCATGTTGCAGTCTAGGCTTCATTTCCTTTATCAAGAGCTCGACATGACTTGTCTATTCTCTGGTTGTCTCTCATGCATCGTTCCTTCACCTCATACACCCTCACACTCGCCCTATCAGTATCTAAGGCAGCTTTGGTAGTCTCCCTCCACCAGCTAACATAGTCAACCCACAACAAACAGAGGTCACAGAAGTGAGCAGAATTCACAATGAGCACAACAGCCCCTTCAGCAACCCCGACGGCGGCGCCCACGCCGACCTCTACCGAGAGCAAGAAATGTGTCACCATGACACCTGGCAAGCACGGGCACGTGCCTCCGTTCGCCTGCAACTCATACTACAACTTCGAGCCCGAGTACGCGCCAGCCGTGGCGGTGGCTGTCATCTTCTCCGTCCTCACGGCCATCCACGTTGCCGAAGCCTTCATCTACCGCAAGACGTACCTGTGGATCTTCATCATGGGCTGCTTGTGGGAGGCCATCTCCTTCATCCTGCACGCGCTGGGGGCGCATGACCAGCAGAACATCGGCTTCGCCACCGGTCACTCGCTCCTCTACCTGCTGGCTCCGCTCTGGATCAACGCGTTTGCCTACATGACCTTCGCCCGCATGGTCTGGTACTGGGTCCCCGAGCAGAAGATCTGGGTCCTGCCGGCCACCCGCCTGTCGCTCATCTTTGTCGGCGCCGACATCCTCACCTTCCTGATCCAGGGTGCCGGAGGCATCATGGCCTCTCCCGGCAGCGACAAGGACGCCATCCTGACTGGTGTCAACGTCTACATCGTCGGGCTCGCCTTCCAGCAGTTCTTCATCTTCTGCTTCATCGGCCTGATGGTGGCTTTCCACCTGCGCATGCTCCAGAACGACGCCGAGACCCGGTCCGGCGTCCCCAGTATCGAGGCCAATATTGCTCCAGCCAAGAGGGACTGGAAGCCGCTGCACTTTTCTCTCTATGGCGTCCTGCTTTTCATCTCGGTACGCTTCCTGATCGCTACATGCCCCCCTGCTGCTATCACGCCTCCCTCCCTTGCTAGTCCAATTTACTGACATCTGGTGCTTCTCCCGCACACAAACAGGTCCGCGTCATCTTTCGCCTGGCCGAGTTCGGTGGCGGCATCAAGCCCGAGAACCCCATCCCATGGCACGAGGAGTACAGCTACGCCCTGGACGCCTTCCCGATGATGATCTGCATGGTCATCCTAGCCGTTATCCACCCCGGCCGCTCGCTAGTCGGCCCTGACTCTGAGTTCCCTACCTTCATGGAGAAGAGGAGACAGAAGAAGGCTCTTAAGGCCGAGGAGGCTGCCGCCGCCCAGAAGCAGGCCCAGTTCGGTCACGGCTACGCCACCGACTCCTCCAGCGACCGCAGATACGCTTGAGAAGCCCTGCACTATGCCGAAGCCATTGCTGAGTCTCTCGGCAGTCGGCTTTACAGCACAAAAACAAGTATAAACACGAGGAGTCTCTAACGCATGTCACGATGTGGCAATCTTCGCGTCTTGGCGGGCATATATCATAGATGATCAGGGGCTTGGATATTTTCTGGTGGATTTTGTTCATTCATGGGGGACGAGAGTTTGGTGCAAAAGGTTTTGTTTTGGTCTGATATTCCGAGATGTTCACAAGGAGTTCGGGGCCGTCAGTACATTATACCTGTTTTTTTTCTCTTCTTCTCTTTTTTCTCGTTAGGCATATCGGTCGGCAGCTATGTATTGCCTGTGAAATTCGAGCCATTTAAAAGGTTCAAACTCGTTTCTCACTCCTCCCTCCTTTCTCGATAGCTTTTTCCCTCCCGTTGTTGGTCGAGAGCCACCAACTCTCATGCCTTCGAATGCTTCAGCGAGAGGCTAAGGAGCGGTTGTGCCACAGTTTCATGGGGTTATGCACTCAAGGGTTCATTTCAGGGCGGGGATAACTACCACTCAGGCTAGACTGAGCAGCTTCCCAGCTTACGAGGTCCCCCGATCACATCACTTGACTGATCTCCCATTGTGCTCATTCATGCGGCTCCACAACCGGCATTCGAGGCTGTGCTGGGTACGAGTTCCCAGCAGCCAGGCACAAGCTCGCTGTATGTAGGCTGGGGGACCAGGCACAGTTCGGGAGGGCCTCCCGTCTCTGCGATGCGTATACAGGTGGTTATTCACACCATATTCCAATCCATTTCAAAATGGAGAGAAATTTTGAGAACATTGAAGTTCCATAACAGGAACAGATACCATCCCAGACCTGAGTCTAGCCTTGCTGCATGATACCCAGGCACCCCCTCAATCCCCCTTTGTCAGCCATTCAGCCACCGCCCCCCCATAGCCGAGCTTGACTCAGTTCGCCGTCAGTGGCCAGCTCCACACCCAATTGATCGGGCGGCTAAATAAGCATACATCAGCTCCGCTTATTCCCAGCTTGCCGACCCAATAAGCCATACTCTGTTACGACCTCAAACGGGCACCCAGATGGGGGCCATTCAGACTACCTCCCTTACTTACCTACCTAGACTAGTCTTGGATTCTGACAACACTTGCACAGCTTTCACCCGTCGGACACTCCACGGCTATTCATCCAGCCGCGACCTGTGCAGGAAGACTAAAGATCTATATCCAGAATTGGAGGGCATGGCTGACTCCCCCGCAACCCTTGTGTTACCCTGCGATTTGCACCATGGTGCGGGTTACGAGATGCGGTATTATTATTGGTCGGCCGTCAATCTTTATGGTTGGCTAGTGTGGGCACTCGTTTCCAGTAATCCAGTACTCACTGCTTTTTTTCTTCTTCTTTTTCTTTTCTTTTCTTTTGGGGCTCCGGTGGACCGATTTTCAGGGATACGGAGTATGATGGGTCGATAACGGCCTGGTCCGCCGGCAAGTCGTCGTGCAGTGTAATTACCTACCCTCTACACTTTTCTTAGTTTTCCTAATGGCTCATATGGGTAGCGGAACTAGTAATCAGAGAATAGCCCCCAGTGCTGCAAGATGTAGTATGTCTACCCTGTCGTACACGCATAAGTAATAGTTGTGTCGTATGATCGGGAATCAATAATTATGCATTCTTTCATCTCGTCCTCAGTTTACCCTCGGTTCATTAACATACATGCAAGAAATGTGACAACAGACTTACATAATACTCCTCCTCCTTGATAGCTCGAAACTTCCCAGAGGGCCCTTGTTGATAGATCATGTTCTCTCTACTACATGGGGTGGACGATTCCTATATGGAAGAATCCTAGCCTCATTAAGTATTAGTGACGAGTTGAAATCCAAGTCCGAGTGATTCACGGAGAATCGTAGTTGATATTGACACGCAGACTCACATCTCCACACACTGAAAGACTACCATATTGGGACGTTGGATGAGTTGTTGGTAGCTTATGATCGCGTCATATGTTTTCAATTCCCAAACCCTGATCAAGTTTTCCCAGCAGTACTTGAATAGGATTGCATCCGAATCCCTTTGAATGCCGTGCGATATCTTGCCCTGCCCAGCTATACTTGCTGAAACCCAAGCCAGCAAGTAATTACCTTACTCAGTGAACCTCGGATCCAGATACTAGGCGTGGGTGCGCTTACCAGACATTCAACGGCGAAGTTCTCAGCATGAGATCAAAACAAGACACGTCAGGGCCCTGGAAGGAGGGTTGGTAGGCTTTGCGATGTCCTCAGTTTCATTCAAGTCCAACATTAGATAGACCGACGTCCCCAATCTCGAACCAGTTTCCCATAATGAGGCCGAGCGATGTATGGATATAAAACAAAAAGCCAGAATAAAAAAACGCTTCCACTTCTGCTGAAGTGCTCCGCGAGGGAAGGAAAAAAAGGGGAAAAGAAAGAAGGAAGAAAGAAAACCCAAAGAACTCCAAGCGAAGAGAACGGCCCAAATCATGTGATATGAGCTCTATCTCAAACAAAGCCGCAGCCAAACGAAAACAAAACAACACGTACTCATACATGGTGGTGAAGATTCGATGATCCATGCCGTCCTCTCTTCATTCATCCTCCGTCCTCATTATAGTATGCACCTTCTCATCCCCTCGACGTTGTTAACATTCTATTGGGGGCTTCTCGCGGTAGGTCGGTGCGGGGCTCTGGCTGCTGTTGTAGTAGCTCGAGTTTAAGCCGAGGCCTTGGGGGGGATACTGCTGCTGCATTTCGTAAGCGCTTGGTCCAGGGGGTGGGCCGTAGTTGGTAGGGCCGGTCATGGTCGCCTGGAACTGCTGATTTTGGCCGTAAGGGGACTGGGTCCGGGCTTGGTCGTAGGGCTGCGGGGCATTCATCTGCTGCTCGTTATACTGCTGCTGCTGTTGGGCGAGGGCACCCTGGTCAACGTTATAGGCTAGGTTCGGAGCCTGGCCGGAAGGGTAGGGGCCGTGGGACTTCTCGGCCTTGAGGAGCTCGGCCTCGTCTTTCCTCCTCTGCTCCTCCTGCTTGACGTTACGCCACTCGATGAAGAGGGCACCGAAGATGGAGAGGCCGGCCATGGCGACGGCGACATAGAATGCCTGCGTGATCGACTTGTTGTATGCCTGCATTAGCTCTGACAGGGAACCCCCGGCCTTGATAACGTTCTGGATGACGGCGGCAGCACCACCATCGACCAGATCGTGCGTGCTGAGGCTGAGGCCGACCTTCTCGCGAATGTTGACAGCCAGGCGGTTTGAAAAGACGGTCTCGGCGATGGACAGGACGATGGCGGCGCCGATGGACTGGCCGAAGACGATGACAGAGGTACCGATGGGGATGTCCTCGTCGCTGAGGACTGTCTGGGCCGCGATGATGGGCTGCTGGAAGGATATACCGATTCCGGCGCCGAAGATGGCCGGGTAGATGATTAGCAGGGTGTTGGAGCTCGAAGGCGTCCAAGAAGAGAGGAGGCCGGCTCCGACCGACATCAGAAGGGTACCGAGGATCATGAAAGGCGCGTAATGGCCGAGGGCGCTGACGAGGCCGCCCGACAGCAGAACGGCGACGATCACGCCAATGAGCATGGGGAGCATGCGGATACCTGAGTTAGATGGCGTAACGTTGAGGATTACCTGGAACCAAAGGGGGAGCTGCAGTCAAAAGGGGGGATCAGCTATCAGCGGGAGGAAGGAATGAATGATCGACAATGTATATCCATAGGGTGGGGAGAGGAGAGGAAGGGAGGAGAGGAGAGAAAGGGAGGAGAGGAGAGGAAGGGAGGAGAGGAGAGGAAGGGAGGAGAGGAGAGGAAGGGAGGAGAGGAGAGAGGTATGGGGAGAAGGGGAAAGCACTCACGAAGTAAGCCATAACAACGAGGGCCGAGCTTGTGCACAGCATAAACCAGAAGCCGGACAGGACCGTCCGCTGCTTGAAGATGCGCGGGGGCACCATGGCGAGGTCCTGCTTCTGGTGTTGGAAGTAGCAGAAGATGCCGAGGAAGATGCCGGAGATGACGAAGAGGCAGATGACGCCGAGCGAGTTCCACTCATACTTCTTGCCACCCCACTGCAGGGCCAACAAGACGGACACGATGGACGGGATCAGCAAGGCAGTCCCGAGGAGGTCGAGCTTCTGGGAGAGGAAGACGGCCTTCTGGGTGAAGGTTAGGGGCGACGAGGGGATCTGGTCGGCGGGCAAGGTCATGTCGGGGGCCGGCTGCATCTGGGGCGGCAGGCGCAGGCAGAGGAGGACGATGGAGATGACGACGG
The DNA here is from genome assembly GCA_003049395.1 of Pseudohalonectria lignicola. NCBI lineage: Eukaryota > Fungi > Ascomycota > Sordariomycetes > Magnaporthales > Ophioceraceae > Pseudohalonectria > Pseudohalonectria lignicola. The sequence continues at coordinate 66,442 of PYSP01000055.1, read as the reverse complement.
CGCCGATGGGGAGGTTGATGTAGAAGCACCAGCGCCAGTGAAGGCGATCAGTAAAGATGCCGCCGATCATGGGGGCGCTGATCATGGCGACACCCTCCGTGGCACCGATAATGCCGCCGAGGAGGGACCGCTTGCTGAGGGGCACGATCAGCGAGCCGATGATCAGGGCGCCCGACAGGATGCCCGCGCAGCCCACGCCCTGAACGGACCGCCCGATGATGAGCACGATCGAGTTGGGCGACAGGGCCGCGATCAGCGAGCCGACCTCGAAGATGGCCAGCGCCGCGGCGAACACAAACTTGGGCGAGAAGTGGGTGTAGAGCCGCCCGAACAGGATCTGGAACGCGCAGGTCGCCATCAGGAACGACGACCCGTACCAGGCGATGTCGCCCAGGGAGTTGAAGTCCTTGGTGATGTGGGGGATCGCCGTCGACACGATGTTGACGTCCATGCCCACCACGAACACCGCCAGCGACAGGGCGAGGACGATGGACACCAGGCGCAGGCCGTGGGCCATCATGCCCTCCTCATCGGGGGTGTCGCCTGGCAGGCCGCGCTGCCCGTCGGGATAGGCGCCGCCACCGCCACCACCACCACCACAAACAGGGGGCCCGCCGGGACCGACAGCAGGTGCGTAGGGAGGGAGCGCATTATCGCTGTGCATGGAATCGGTCCGATTGTACGCCCCGATGCTTCCCGTGTCGTCTCGGATCGGGATCTCCACCATTTCCCCGGTTCCACTGCCGGCGGGGCCACCGCCATACGCAAGAGACTTCTCATCGCTCAGGTTGATGGTCATATAGTTGTTGTTAACCCCCATCGCTACTGAGCTCGAGGTGTTCGTGGGGCCGCTACGGGTCGGACCGTTGCTGCTGTTCATATTAAGGGTTGACATCGCTGTTGTGAACGATCGTTGTTGTTGTCGTTGCTGCTGTTGTTGTTGTTGTTGTTGTGAGTGCTGCTGAGCCGGAACCGTTGTCAGACCGGAGGCGGATAGCCGCGCCAGAGAGGCCTCGAAGGAGTCCTCCTCGTCCTCCTCCTTGGCTATGGAGAGCTGAGGTTGCCTTGTGGAGAGGCCCCTCCGCATCGTCCCCTTCCGACCCATGCCGCCACCCTGGGATGGTTGCCTTATGGGACGCCCAGACCTCGACGCTGTGCTCGACATCCTTACCACTCGGCGCACCGAGTTCTGGCGCACCGACGGTAACCTGCGCGCGGCACCGATGCCCGGTGCTGCTGTCGCAACGGGCTCTGGTACTGTCAGTTCTCGTGAAGACTGCTGCTGCTGCCCGCCGTAGGGCACGCGTCTGCTCATCCGTGATGCCCTGCTACCGAAGCGCCTGCTGGGATACCGTCCAATGGGCTTCGAGCCCTGACCGTAGTCGCTCTCATACTCATACTCGTACTCGGATGCGTCGGGGTCGTCGAAGCCGTAGCACGACTGTGCATCTGAGTCCTTCTTGAGCCCGCTAAGCACGTTCTGGCTCCGGCTGACAAGGTCAGCGAGGTCCTCCTGGGGCGATCTGTCGTCGTCATAGTCGTATTCGTAGTTAGAATAAGCATCGTCAGCTGTATATTGCGACCATCGGTCGTAGTCTGTCCGTGCCGACCGGATCGAGTTCAACCTCGACGGCACAGTGTTGGCACTTTGCATGGGCCACATCGTGATGTGGTGAGTGAATAAAGTCGATCAAGGGGTGGATGGGAAATCACAGTGCCAGCGGCGACTGTTAGCCAAGGCCCCAGAGTTGAGGGGGAACAGGAGAGCAAGAACCAGGGTAAGAAGCTTTTGCTACCAAAAGACTGTCGGAATGGGCGGTTCGGTCGATCAGGAGAGAAGGAGAATCCGGCGTGGCCGATGTTCGCGGGGGAGGTTGGTGATAGACAGGGAGATGAGGTTGCTGATGGATTGGAGAGAGTGTAGGAGATACAATAGGAAGATGGAGAACATGACCAATCTTGCTTGTGTTGAAGGTTGACAGCAACCTAGGTAGATAATAACAGTATTTCTGCAGATGGTAGCTGTTACAGTGCCAGGGCAGTCGGGAGATAAACACTTTTAAACTTAAGGAGCATTAAGACACAACCCTGACCCTCCCCAACTACCGGCGAAGCATTCTCTATCATTGCGAGATACCCTATGCCCTGCGACGTGCTCAACAGTAAACATACACTCTAACGGACCTAGTACTTGCATCACTGTATCTTGATCATACATAGTATGCGTACCGCTGGCGCGCAACTGATGGGGATGCTGCACCCTCAAAGAGTCACCGTGGTGAAAGGCGCAGCTGGGTGGGAGGGAGCAAGGGAGAGAAGTGTCCAGTCAGGGTTCCCAGGGGTACTCAGCGGGAGCGCAACCCTAACCATAATGATGGGAATTCCGCCCTGAATACCAGGTGTCTATTGGTAGCAGCCAGCACACCGCAGGCTTCACTGCGGAGAGAGCACGTCTCGGTAGAGGGTTCTGAAGGGTGTGGCAGTCGATGCTTACTACCGTTGGCTGGAGCGTCTTTGTAGATGCTGAGTCCTCATTGCGCTGCTTGGGGGGAGTCGAGGCTGATTCCATGTTTCGAGGCTGAGCTGAAGAGCTTTGGGTATGTGGTGATTAGATAACCGATAAGCGCCTATCATCCGCTGGATCCAAGTTGCGGGTTCGTACGGATACGAAGTGCACTGTTCTAGTGGATCGCAGTCCTGGTCACGTGCGAAGACCATTTGGCGACCCTGCTCGCACTCTCAGCTCTGGTTGTCAGGTGCTTGCACAGCGGCACCAGCGTAGCTGATCAGGGTCTCTTCTCTTTGCATAGAGCAGCCCAAGCCAAGTAGGTATGGATTGACGCCGCCAGACGCTGCGATTGGGCCGCTCGTTTCAGCGTTCACTAAAACGGGTTCTGGAACTAGAGGGGAGCTATGAGATGGCCGGCCCGATCCAACCCGGTAGAGGCGGAGTGGCAGAAGGATTAATTGGGAAATTTGCAAGATACAAATTTGGTCTGCAATCAGCGACGGCATCAGATGTACCCACAGTCGAAGCCTGATTGCTTCACTTGAAGGGTGCTTCTTGTGCGATTTTGTGCTGGGACGGGCAGTCGCACTGTATGCTGACCTTTCAATTTCGGCTCCTCGTGGCAGTGGCTGCAGGTATCGTTTGTGTGAAGCATGGATGGCGCCAGGATTCATGGGCACAAACTGCTAGGAAGCGTGTTGAACTGTCATCGGCGGTACATCGGTATCAGGCCCACAGTAAGCAGCTGGAACACCGTCTGCCGCACTGTCAGCCCAGCCTCAGTTAGTGTCCCCACAGAAACCACCATCTGGCCTATTGAAGCCCGGGATCTTGGCCTGGCCGCCCACTTACTCCCCTGCCGAGTTCTGTTAAGTAATCCTGCGCAGCGGCGTGGCTGTCTTGAGGGTTAATCCCCTGCAAGCGAATTAAGCTTTGGTGCTCCTATATTTAGGACTCTGAGAATCTAAGTTGAGCCTGACAACCTGGAGACTGGGATTGACCCGCCTTCGTCGAATGGGCTAACCAATGAGGAACCCCGATTTAGCCGTTTCAGCGGGATGCATGGTGGTTATCGGCAACAGGGGCACACCCAATTTCCATCTCACCTCCATCATTTTCTTTCCGCCAGTCTCTGATTCAAACAACGGTTGAACCCACACACCACAGAACAGACAAGGGAAGCCACACTATTCCCCACGGACTACATAGTAATCTTGAGGCTCAAGAACCTCATGGCCCAGAAGGCTGAGCTCCCTTGCAGTCAGGGCCATAGCTCAAACCGAATTAGATCTTTCTGGGGCGTCTCCAGCTCAAGCGCCGGCATGGGTCCACCGCCTGCGCAAGGTGCGAGAGTTGCTAGAGCTAGAGGTGCACCGCTGCGTTTTGGGCGCTCGAGGCTGACCTTTAATATCACGACGTGTCTGTCCGCCGTCCAGGCTCTGGGTCTCTTACTCTCCTCATTATCATCCTCACAATCACACAAAGATCTCTCTAGATCTTTTAGCTTAGTAGCTCCTCAGTCCTCACTGACACTCAGCAGGTCTCTTTGACTCCGCTCCTCGATTCTCTCTCCTCGAGTCCTCACTCCTCACCCTTCACCCCTAATCGTTTTTTGCTCACTCGATTAGCCAACACCACACCCCCACCTGTCATATCCAACCAAACGAACAAACAACCCCTGCTCACTCCTGCATCGTCATCGTCAAATTCGGCCCCTCGTCGTAACACAGGCTCCTCATCAAGTCCATTTGTGATAGTCTAACATAGCAAATCCCCTCCCGTGACACTAACAAGTAGTACCTCGCCGTGAAATCGTCTCTAAAGACAAGAAGCAAGGAAAGGAAACAACCGCAGCAGGAGAATCAAATTACCCCAGTAAAATAGGGGAAGGAAGAACAAGCTTGCGGATGATTCCGAAGCAACATTGAACACAAAAGCAAAGAATTACAGTCAGCACAGACAGGAAAACAGCAAAATGTCTGCCATCAACACGACAACACCCTCTTCCTTCTCCGAGGCGCAAATTGCCTCGTGGCGCCAGTACCTCAGGGATGCTCCTCCCTCAGCATTCCCCCGCCGTCCCAACATGTCGACGATCGCGGCCCCGACCGCCCTGATCCGGCGCAAGGTTATCCTCCCCAGAAAGCGTGCTGGCAAGGTCTCCCTCGAGACCGTCATTCAGACCGCCTGGGCCCTCGTCAATGTTTACTACTCCGACACTGACGATGTCGTCTACGGCCTGGCCGTCGTTGGCGAGTCAGACGAGGAGGACGAGACAGGGGAGGAGACCTCACTCAACGCACTCCCTGCCCGCTTCACCCTGCAGGGGTCACAGACCGTTGCGGCCTGCCTGAAAGCTGTGGAGGAGCAAGAGCTGCCCCTGACCCAGGTGGCCCTCGCGGACGTTGCCGCGCTAGGTCCCGACATGGCTACCTCCGCCAAGTTCGACAACCAGCTCGTCATCTTCTCCGACATGATGGGCACCCAGGACGTGCAGCTGGACCGTGCCATGAACATCGAGTGCACACTCAGCCGCCAGGGCGTCATGGCCCGCGCCTTTTACGACCCTTCGGTCGTCGACGCCGCCCAGATGCAGCGAGTCCTGTCCACCTTTGAGAGCCTGATCCACCAGCTCAGCGACCCTGCCGGCCAGTCCAAGGCCCTTGACCAGCTTAACCTAGTCAGCGCCGAAGACATGGCCCAGATCTGCGAGTGGAACAAGGAGCTCTGCCCGGCTGTGGACAGGTGCATGCACGACCTGATCGCCGAGCAGGTCAAGGCCCATCCCCACAACGAGGCCGTCTGCGGCCTGGACTTCTCCATCACCTACGCCCAGCTCGACGATATGACCGACAAGCTCGCCCACATCCTTGTTAGCAAGGGTATCCGTGCCGGCAGGATCGTCCCCTTCATGTTCGAGAAGTCGCCCATGGTGCCCATTGCCACCCTGGCTACCCTCAAGGCCGGCGGGGCCTTCGTACCGCTCGACCCTGCCCACCAGTGGGCCGACACTGCCGGCCTGCTCGAGGCCTGCGAGGCGTCGCTGGTCATCTGCTCAAAGATGCACGAGCAGCGCTTCAAGGACCACGGCGTCTCCGCCGTTGTGCTCGACCAGGTTTACCTTGACAGCCTGCCTTCTCGGGGGCCCGTCTCTGCCTCTGTCGAGCCAACTGACCCGGGATATGTCATCTTCACCTCGGGCAGCACCGGAAAGCCCAAGGGTATCGTCTGCTCCCACGGTGCTTGGTGCACCAACGCGGTCGCCCACGGCACGATCGAGCTGATGGGCCCCACCACCCGCCTGATGCAGTTCTCTGCCTACACGTTTGACATCAGCATCAGCGACATCTTCACCACCCTAGCCTTTGGCGGCTGTGTCTGCCACCCGACCGACGCCGAGAGGCTCAACGACCTGACCGGTGCCATCAAGCGCATGCAGGTGACGCAGCTGATCGGCACCCCGACCGTAGTGCAGTTCATCAAGCCCGAGGACGTGCCCACGCTCCAGATCCTCGTCACCGGCGGCGAGGCCATGTCTCCCGAGTTCGTTGCCACCTGGGCTGACAAGGTCAAGCTCATGAACTCGTACGGCCCGGCCGAGACCACCTCCCGCTGCTGCTGCACCTGGAAGACGCTCGAGGACGAGGGCGCCGTCATCGGCCGTGCCAACGGTGGCTCCCTGTGGGTCACCGAGAGCAACAACCCCAATCGCCTGGTCCCCATCGGCGCCGTCGGCGAGCTGCTCGTTGAGGGCCCCATCTTGGCCAACGGGTACCTCAAGAACGAGGCCAAGACACGCGAGGCGTTTATCGCGAAGCCTGAGTGGCTCAGGAAGGCCTTCCCCGACCGTGCCTCGGGTATGGTCTATCGCACTGGCGATCTTGTCCAGTACACGTCCGATGGGCAGTTTCGCTTCCTCGGCCGCCGTGACACCCAGATCAAGATCCACGGTGTCCGCCTCGAGGCCGGCGCCATCGAGTCCAAGATCCTTACCCAGCTGCCCCAGGACTCGACTGTCGTGGTTGAGAAGATCTACGCAGGTGAGGAGAAGAAGCAGCTTCTTGCCGCCTTCCTCACCGTCCCGCGCCTTGCCGATTCTCAGCCGGGCGGATTCAGGCTGCTGGAGAACTCGTCCGACATCCGCAGCTTCGTCTCGGGCCTCCAGAGGACCCTGCTGGACACCCTGCCTTCCTACATGGTCCCCAACGTCTTCCTGCCGGTCTCAGTCATCCCCCTGGGCGCGACCGGTAAGGTCAACAGGCGCCTACTCCAGGCCACGGCCAAGGAGATGCCTTTTGAGAACCTCAACCAGTACGCCGCTGGCCGCACCGGCGATGTCACCGAGGCCGAGAAGCCTGCTGGCGCCATGGAGTCGACCGTTGCCGGTCTGTGGGCCAAGGTGCTGAAGATCTCCGTGGCTTCCATCGGCCGCGAGGACACCTTCTTCACCCTGGGCGGCGACTCGGTTGCTGCCATGAAGCTTGTCTCTGCGGCGGCCGAGGCCGACATCTCGCTGACTGTCGGCGAGATCTTCCAGTTCTCGAAGCTGTCGGACCTCGCTGTCCACCTCGGCGGTTCCGCCACTGGCCCCGTTGCCGAGCTGGAGCCCATTGAGCCCTTCGTGCTCATCGGCGGTGTTGCCAAGTTCAGTGCCGTCCGCGACGTCCTTGCCAAGTCGTACAAGATCCCCGCCCGCCGGGTCGAGGACATCTACCCCTGTACTCCCATGCAGGAGGGGATGATGGCAGAGACCATCAGCACCCCTGAGGCCTACCTTCTCCAGGAGGTCCTGAAGCTGCCGCGCAATGTTGACCTCGACAGGCTCCAGACCGTCTGGGAGGACCTCTCGGCAGCCCACCCGATTCTGCGCACCAGGATTGTCAACCTCCGAGACCTCGGCAGCTGCCAGGTCATCATGACCGAGAGCGAGCCCATCGTCTGGGAGGAGGTGGAGAACCTGGATGAGTTCCTTGCGGAAGACAAGCAGATGCACATGGGCTACGGGGATGTTCTCAGCCGCTTTGCGGTGGTTGAGGAGCCCAACGGCGACAAGTTCCTGGTCTGGACCGTCCACCATGCCGTCACCGACGGCCACATGAACCAGGACATGCTCCGCCGCGTCGAGAGCGTCTACAACAACGGCGGCGCTGGCATCACCCACACAACCGGCTTCAACCACTTCATTCAGTACCTGGGCGCGAAGGATGCCGCAGTCTCGAGGCAGTTCTTCAAAGAGCAGTACGTGGGCCTCAGCGGCGCCCAGTTTCCCGTGTTCGACGAGTCGTATGAGCCGAGCATCACCAGGTACATCACCCACGACATGACGCTCCCCCGCGAGAGCCTCGGCTTCACCTCGTCCATCCTCATCCGCGCCGCTTGGGCCTACGTGCTGTCGCAGGTCACGAGCTCCACCGACATCGTCATTGGCGTCACCCAGTCGGGCCGTGACGTTGCGCTGCAGGGCGTGGACGAGTGCCTCGGCCCCTGCCTGGCCACGGTACCCGTGCGCATCACCTTGGGCCCCACCCAGACCACGGGCCAGTTCGTGTCCAAAGTGCAGAAGCAGTACATCGACATGATCCCCCACCAGCACGCCGGCCTCCAGCACATTCGCAAGGCCAGCGCCGAGGCCGCCGAGGCCTGTGGCTTCCACAACCTCCTCGTTGTGCAGCCTGCTGCCGGCGAGCCCTCGGCCCTGCTCGCCCCCACCGACAAGCGCAATGCCGGTGACTCGCTCAACTTCGGTCTCCTCCTGGAGTGCCTCCTGGGCAAGGGCGGCCGGGTCACTGTCCGTGCTGGGTTTGATGAGAACATCCTGGCTGCTTCTGAGGCAGAGGGCCTTGTCCACCGCCTCGAGCACGTCGTCGCCCAGTTCGGCTCCAAGGCTAGCCAGGTCGTGCCCCTAGCCCGCGTCGAGATCGCCAGCCGCAGCGATGCAGCCCTCCTGGAGACCTTCAACCCGGAGGTCGGGACCCTGGAGCAGTGCATGCACTGGATGGTGGAGAAGCAGGCCCGCCTCCGGCCCAATGCGGTTGCCGTTGACGCCTGGGACGTCCAGCTCACCTTCGGCCAGCTGCTCGATTACTCGGACCGACTGGCCGGCAAGCTGGTCCAGCTGGGTGTTGGCCCCGAGACCATCGTCCCCTTCGCGTTCGAGAAGAGCGGCTGGACTGTGGTGGCCATGCATGCCATACTCCGGGCTGGCGGTGCATGTGTCGCCCTCGACATGTCCCACCCCCGTGCCCGACATGAGAAGATCGTTGCCGACACCGAGGCCCGCGTCATTGTCGCCTCGGCCAAGCACGCCGGCAGCATCGATGTGGTCCCCAACGTCGTCGCTGTCGACCACGCCTCTCTGGAGGCTCTCCCTCCCCGGCCGGCCCACACCAGGTCTGATGTGACCCCGCGTAATGCCGCCTTTGTCGTGTACTCGTCTGGCAGCACTGGCACCCCCAAGGGCTCCATCCTGGAGCACCGCTCGCTCTGCTCCACCTCTCGCACCAACGCCGAGATCCTGTCTGTTGGCCACTCGACCCGCGCCATTGGCTTTGCCTCGTACAGCTTCGACGTGGCCATCGAGGAGAACATCATCATCGCCATGTATGGTGGCTGCGTCTGCATCCCCTCGGACGAGGAGCGCCTCAACGACCTCCCCGGTGCCATGCGCCGGATGAAGGTCAACTGGGCCGATCTGACCCCGACCGTCGGCCGCATGCTCAACCCGGACAATGTCCCGTGCCTCAAGACCCTTGTGCTCGGGGGCGAGAGCTTGACCAAGGACATCATCGATACGTGGGCGGGCAAGATCGGCCTCTTCAACACATACGGCCCGTCAGAGTGCTCCATCCAGTGCACCTCGTCCAAGTCTCTCCAGCAGGTCGCCACGGGGGCAAACATCGGCCGCGCTGTCAACTGCAAGCTCTGGGTCGTGGATGCCGAGGACCCCAACCGCCTCCTCCCCGCCGGGTGTGTCGGTGAGCTCCTCATCGAGGGCCCCATCGTCGGCCGCGGTTACCTGAAGGAGCCCACCAAGACTAAGGCCGCCTTCGTCACAGGCCTCACCTGGGCTGCCCAGGCGGCTGGCAAGAAGACGACACTCACCCCGCGGCGCTTCTACCGCACCGGTGACCTGGCCAAGTTCAACCCTGACGGCACCCTGGACTGCCTGGGCCGTCGTGACACCCAGATCAAGCTCCACGGCCAGCGCATCGAGCTGGGTGAGATCGAGTACAACATCACCAAGCAGTCGTCGCGGCCTGACTCGACCACCGTCGCCGTCGAGGCCATTGCCCCCAAGGGCTCCAGCCGGAAGCTCCTGGCTGCCTTCATCCAGTCTCAGGATGTCAACTGCCCGGAGCTTGTCCTCACCGCCTTCACCGACGCCCTGCGCATCCAGCTTGAGGAGCTCAAGGTCCGAGTCGGGGGCACCATGCCCGAGTACATGGTCCCTTCGCTCTTCATCCCTGTCGACTCTCTGTGCATGAACACGTCGGGCAAGATCGATCGCAAGAAGCTCCGGGAGGTTGCCTCCAACTTCGACCAGGCCCAGCTCTCCATGTACTCGCTGTCTAAGAACACCAACACCGAATCAAAGGCGGCTCTCGGCTCTTCCACCGAGCAGCTGCTCGCCGAGCTGTGGGCTGAGGTCCTCCATATCGACCTCGGCAAGGACCCGATCGGTGCCAACGACAGCTTCCTTGAACTGGGTGGTGACTCGATCAGCGCGATGCAGCTGGTCGGCAAGGCCAAGGCTGCCGGCCTGGGCCTCTCCGTCCCCAGCATCATGAAGTCGACCAAGCTGGCCGCCATGGCTGTGGCTGCGAAGCCCATCTCTGGCGTCGCCACCCGGGCCCCTAAGACTCCTGCTGCTCCCAGGTCTGCGGCTCCTCCTCCCAAGGTTGCTGCTGCGGCCAAGCCGGCACTCGCACCTGCCCCTACCCATGTCCCTACTCCCGCGCGTGCTCCCACCCCGGCCCCGGTCGTGAGGCCTGCTCCCGCTCCCAAGGCGGCGGTTGAGGCTCCGGCTCCCATGGTCGTCTCCAAGCCTGCTTCCCCTGTGATGGTGAAGGCGGCTAAGAAGATTGAGGTGGCCCCCTACGTGCCCACGGCCTACTCGCCCTTCCAGCTGGTGACCAACAGGATCCCCATCGCCAAGGTGATGAAGATCCTCCGGAACAACTACGACATCGAACGCGACATTGTTGAGGACATCTATCCCTGCACCCCTCTCCAGGAGGGTCTGATGGCGCTCACCGCCTCCGACTCTGCCGCCTACGTCCTGCGCGACATCTACACGCTGCCCGCCCACATCGATGTCGACCACTTCAAGGCCTCTTGGGCTGCTGTTGTCCGTCGCAACAGCATCCTCCGCACCCGCCTGGTCTTCATCGAGGGCGCCGGCACCTGCCAGGTCGTCCTCGACGAGCGCCTGCGCTGGAAGCATGCCGACTCGGTCGAGGAGTACCTGGCCAGGGACAACGCTGATGCCATGACCTATGGCAAGCCGCTCTCCCGCTGGGCCATCGTCGATGACGGCCGCACCGTCAAGTTCGTCTGGACCATCCACCATGCGCTCTACGACGGCTACTCTCTGGGCATGACCCTCAACGCTGTCGACGAGACCTACCAGACCGACCTGGAGGTGCCCGAGTCGCGGCCCTTCCTCGATTTCATCCGCTTCCTCCAGGCTACCGACAAGGACGCCGAGAAGCAGTTCTGGACGCAGCAGCTGAGCGACCTGGAGACTGCGGTCTTCCCGCAGCCCCCCACTGGTCACCAGTGCCAGGCCGATAACACCGTCTCGTACCGGATCAGGCTGGAGAAATCGCGCAAGGTCGGCCTGACCACCGCCACCATCTTGAAGGCGGCCTGGTCCGTGGTCGTCTCGCGCCTCTCTGACGCCCCCGATGTGGTCTTCGGTGTCACGCAGTTCGGCCGCGACGTCGATCTGGACGAGATCGACATGATGAACGGCCCCACCATCACCACGGTCCCTGTCCGGATCCGAGTCGACCCCGAGGGCTCCGTCCGGGACTTCCTGGCCGGTGTGCAGAGCCAGTCGCTCGAGATGACCCCGTTCTCGCACTCTGGCCTGCAGTACATCAAGAAGATGAGCGAGGCGGCGCAGACTGCGTGCGACTTCCAGAACCTGCTCGTCATCCAGCCCGAGGAGGCCGAGGATGAGGAGTCGCTCTTCCGGACGCACGAGACGGCCACGACGGCCAGCCACCTGCGCGGCTTCGGCCTGGTCGTGGAGTGCGCCCTCGGTGCCGGCACCATCACATTCTCGGCCCACCACGACTCCAAGGTGATCATGCCGGAGCAGGTCGAGCGCATCCTGCGCCAGTTCGAGAGCGTCATCGGCCAGCTCTTGGCGGAGCCGGCCAAGGTGCGCGACATCGAGATGTTCTCGGCGGCCGACCGCATGGACCTGATGACGTGGAACGGCACCTACCCCAAGGACGTCGACCAGTGCATCCACCAGATCATCTCGGAGCAGGCCGACAGCACGCCCAACGCGCCCGCCATCCAGTCGCGCCTCGAGAGTATCTCGTACAAGGACATGGAGGCCTACACCACCGACCTGGCCCACCGCCTTCGGGAGTGCGGCGTGGGCCCCGAGAGGATGGTGCCCATCTGCCTAGAGAAGTCCAACAACGCGATCCTCGCCATGCTAGCCATCCAGAAGGCGGGTGGTGCCTTTGTGCCCCTGAACCCTCAGGACCCCACCGACCGCCTGCTGGACCTGATCGACCAGGTCGAGGCCGGGGTCATCATCTTCTCGGAGCAGACGCGGCACCTGATGCCGACCATCGCCGTGGGCAAGAAGACCATCGTGCTCCCGGCCAAGCTCAGCGGCTGGTCGGCCCCGCTCAACACCCGGCCCGTCCTGTCGGGCGCGACGCCTGAGAACCTGGCCTACGCGCTCTTCACCTCGGGCTCCACCGGCCGCCCCAAGGCCGTGCTGATCCCCCACCGCACCGTCAGCTCCAGCACGGCTGGCCATGGCCTGGCCATGGGCTTCGCCGACTACCCGCGCCGGGCTCTGCAGTTCGCCACCTACACCTTCGACGCCTGCATCGCCGAGATCTTCACCACCCTCACCCACGGGGGCTGCATCTGCGTCCCCACGGAACACGAGCGCATGAACGACCTCGCCCGCTTCATCCGCGACCTCAAGTGCGACTGGGCCTTCTTCACGCCCAGCTTCGTCCGCCTGCTCAAGCCCGAGGAGGTCCCCTGCATGAAGACGGTCGTCCTCGGCGGCGAGGCTCTGACTAAGGACTGCGTTGACGTCTGGGGCGACAAGGTCCACCTGATGAACGGCTACGGGCCTACCGAGACCTGCGTCTTCTGTGTAACCCGTACCGTGCCCGGCAACAGCCAGGAGAGCCGCCACAAGGCCGAGACGATCGGATACCCGGTCAGCTCTATCGGCTGGGTTGTCGACGCCAACGACCACAACCGCCTCGTGCCCGTCGGCTGCGTGGGCGAGCTCCTCGTGCAGGGTCCCTCCCTAGCGCGGGGGTACCTTAAGAACGAGGAGAAGACGAACGAGGTCTTCATCCCGGCCCCAACGTGGCTCACCAACTTCGGCTACAGCGCCTCGGAGATGATGTATAAGACGGGCGACCTGGTGCGCCAGGACGTCGCGGACGGCACCCTGACCTATCTCGGCCGCAAGGACAACCAGACCAAGGTTAATGGCCAGCGTCTGGAGCTCGGTGAGATTGAGACCCAGATCTCCGAGAAGGGGACCGATATCGAGGCTGCTGTGGTCCTGGCCGGCAAGACCAAGCTCGACGCGAAGAAGCAGGTCCTGGCCGCTTTTGTCGAGTTTGCCGACTCGGCGGCCATGAAGAAGAACAACGGCAACAACAACAACAGCAAGGACATCGTCCTTGCCATGGACGACACCCTGCGGGCCAGACTTCAGGCCCTCGAGGTCGCCCTCCGCGCCACCCTGCCCAAGTATATGGTCCCCTCACTCTGGGTGCCCGTCTCCCGCATGCCCTCGATGGCCTCGTCCGGCAAGACGGACCGCAAGACCCTGACGGCCATCTTCAAGGCCATGGAGGTCGAGACCCTGACCGTGTACGCACTGGCGCAGCCCTCGGAGAGTGGCAAGGGCGGCTCGCGCCTGCCAGAGACGGAGATGGAGAAGGTGATTGTCGAGCTGGTGGCCAAGAGCCTGGGCCGCGAGGTCGAGACGGTGCACGCCGACGATAGCTTCTTCCGCCTCGGGGGTGACTCGATCGTGGCCATCCAGCTGGTGGCGGCGGCGCGCACTCACCAGATCACGCTGACGACGGAGGACATCTTCCGGCAGCCCGTCATCGCCGACATCGCCCGCAACGCCAAGACGCTGAGCAAGGCCAGCACCGAGAGCGCCCTGGCCGTGATCGAGCCCTTCTCGATGCTGTCGGCGGAGCACCGGGACGATATTTTCTCGAGCATCACGAGCGAGTACGGCATCGAGCAGTCGGCCGTGTGCGACGTCCTCCCCTGCACGCCGCTGCAGGAGGGCCTGATCACGCTGACGGTCAAGGACTCTGACGCTTACGTGCTGCGGGAGATCTACCGGCTCCCCGCGCGCCTGGACCTGGACCGGTTCCGGGCCGCGTTCGAGGTGGTGGTTCGCGACGCGGCCATCCTCCGGACGCGCATCGTCAACCTCGAGGCGCACGGGTGCTTCCAGGTGGTAATGGCGGGCGGGCTCGAGTGGCAGTCGGCCAGGAGCGTCAAGGAGCACATCGACAACGACAAGGCGGCGCCCTTCAAGTACGGCACGGCGCTGTGCAAGCTGGCGCTGGTCGAGACGCTCTACAATGGCACCTACTTCGTCATGACCATCCACCACGCCCTGTACGACGGCTGGTCCAAGGGCCTGATCCTGCAGAAGGTCGAGGAGGCCTACCGCTCGACCGCGGCCCAGCCGGCGCTGGCGGCGCCCACCCCGCCCTTCAACCGGTTCATCCAGTACCTGCAGGGCACCGACCAGTCCGAGACGCGGGCCTACTGGAAGAGGCAGTTCTCCGGGCTCGAGGCCCAGCCGTTCCCGCGGGTGCAGGCCGGGCAGGAGACGATCCTGGACAGGAACCACAGCCTGGACATCCCTCTGGTGCGCAAGGCCGGGTCCGCCTTCACGACGGGCACGCTGCTCAAGGCGGCCTGGGCCATCGTGCTCGGGCGGTACACGGGCTCGTCGGACGCGCTCTTCGGGGTGATCCAGACGGGCCGCAACGTGCCCATCGACGGGGTGTCGGACATGATCGGCCCTACCATCACGACGGTGCCGCTGCGGGTCAAGCTGGACAGCGAGATGGCGCTGTCGACGTTCCTGCAGGGCATCCAGGACCAGGCGACCGAGATGATCAAGCACGAGCACACGGGCCTGCAGAACATTGCGCGGATGGGCGGGGAGTGCCGCGACGCCTGCGCCTTCTCCAACATCATGGTGATCCAGCCCGGCGGGCAGGCCGAAGAGCCGTTCCTGGGCGCCCAGCGCATCCAGGACCAGGACAAGGGCTTCCTCCGGTTCGGCATGGGCCTCGAGTGCACGCTGCAGGACGGGGCCGTGCAGGTGACGGGTGCCTATGACCAGCGGCTTCTGGCCGACTCGCAGATGCAGCGGATCCTGCACCAGTTCAAGGCGGCCGTGCAGCAGATCAACCTCGAGAGCGGCGGTGCCGTGTCGAGCATCGACCTGTTCAGCTCCGAGGACTGGGACGAGATGGTGGAGATGAACCGGAGCGTGCCCTCGGACGTGTACGAGAACTGCCACGACATGATCCACCGCATGGCCCTCGAGCGCTCGGGCTCCATCGCCGTCAACGCCTGGGACATCGACCTGACCTACGGGGACCTCGACTCGCTGTCGTCCCGCCTGGCCCACCACCTGCGTAGCCTCGGGGTTGGGCCCGAGGTCATCGTCCCGCTGTGCTTCGAGAAGTCCGGCTGGGCCGTGGTGGCCCTGCTCGGGGTGATGAAGGCCGGCGGCGCCTTCGTCTTCCTCGACCCAAACTACCCCATCGCCCGCCTCAACGAGATCCTCAGCCAGACCGAGGCCACCCTGATCCTCTCGTCGCTGGCCACGTCGTCGCTCTGGAAGCACTCGGGCAAGACGGTGCAGATCGTCGACAACGTGGCCATCGAGTCGCTCCCCTCGGTCTCTGGCATGCCCGTGACTGGGGTGACCCCGAGCAACGCGCTCTACGTCATCTTCACGTCGGGCAGCACGGGCAAGCCCAAGGGCTGCGTCATCGAGCACCACTCGTTCCTGACGTGCGCGGCGGCCCAGGCGCAGCGCGGCAACATCACCTCGGAGAGTCGCATCCTGCAGGGCGCCTCGTACAGTTTCGACGTCAGCGTCATGGAGATGCTGACGGCCCTGAGCATCGGCGCCTGCATCTGCGTGCCCAACGAGCGGTCCAAGAGCCGCAGCATCACCGACGTGATCAACGACTTCCGCATCACCTGGGCCTTCCTGACCCCCTCGGTGGCCAAGTTCATGAAGCCGTCGGACGTGCCGTGCCTCAAGACGCTCGTCCTGGGCGGCGAGGCCCTCACGACGCACAACGTCAAGACGTGGGCCGGGCAGGTGCAGCTGATGAACGGCTACGGCCCCAGCGAATGCACCATCGCGGCCACAGCCAACACCAACCTGGCGCCCGATGCGGACCCTGCCAACATCGGGACGGCGCTGGGAGGCGTCTGCTGGATCACGGACCCGGAGGACCACAACAAGCTGGCGCCTCTGGGCACCATTGGGGAGCTGCTGATCGAAGGGCCCATCGTGGCCCGCGGCTACCTCAACAACCCGGAGAAGACGGCCGAGGTGTTCGTCGAGGACCCGGACTGGGCCGAGAAGAAGGCGGACGGCAAGGTGCGGCGCATGTACAAGACGGGCGACCTGGCCTACTTCAACACCAACGGCAACATCATCTTCGTCGGGCGCAAGGACACGCAGGTCAAGGTGCGAGGCCAGCGCATGGAGCTGGGCGAGATCGAGACCCACCTGTCGCTCAACAAGGAGATCCAGCACGCCATGGTCATGTACCCCAAGGCTGGCCTGTGCAAGCGCAAGCTGGTGGGCATCATCTCGCTGGCCAAGCTGGGCGCCACGACCAACTCGAGCGGAGCCGTCGACCTGATCCCGGAGCACCTGCGGGGCGAGGCGGCCGTGGAGCAGGAGCAGGTCACTACTGAGCTCTCGGCCATCGTCCCCGGCTACATGGTCCCCCAGATGTGGATCGTGCTCGAGAGCTTCCCGCTGCTGCCTTCTGGCAAGCTCAACCGCAAGCGGGTGGAGCAGTGGCTCAGCACGATCCCCGAGGAGACGTACAAGATCATCTGCGGCCTGGGCGAGTCCAACGCGATCCAGGCGCCCACGACGGCGCTCGAGACGGAGCTGAGGGCCATCTGGGCCGAGGTACTCAAGCTGCCGGCCGAGGAGATCGGCACGACGCAGGAGTTCACGGCGCTGGGCGGCGACTCGATCCTGGCCATGGTGGTGATCGCCAAGCTGCGCAAGAAGGGCTCCAGCATCAGCATGCAGGACATGCTCAAGGCGCGCAACATTAGCAAGCTCGCTTCGCTGATCGCCGCGGGTCCCAAGACTCCGGGGGGCATGGCGGCGCAGAAGGAGGTGGAGGAGACGACGGACGAGCTGTTCGACCTCAGCCCGATCCAGCAGTTCTACGCCAACTTCACGCTCAAGCAGACCAACTACCTCAGCAAGCAGACCAACAAGCGGTTCAACCACACCTTCTGCCTGCGGGTGAAGCAGGCCATCGACGGGGCTGACCTGGGCAGGGCGCTCGAGGCGTTGGTGGAGCGGCACTCGATGCTGCGGGCCCGCTTCGTGCGGGACGAGTCGGCCTCGTGCGGGTTCCGGCAGTACATCACGGCGGCGGGCAAGGACAAGGGCAGCAAGGGCGGGGCCGAGTCGTCGTCGTACCGTTTCCGGACTTGGGACAACTATACCATCGACCAGGTCAAGCCGTCGATCGAGAAGGCGCGGCTGAGCCTGAACCTGGAGAAGGGCCCCATCATGGCGGCGGACCTGGTGACGGTGGACAGCGAGTCGCAGTACTTCTTCATCGTGGCCCACCACCTGGTGGTGGACATGATGTCGTGGAACTCGATCCTGCGCGACCTCGAGGACCTGCTGATGCACGGCGAGTGCACCAGCGACAAGCCCTACCCGTTCCAGGCCTGGGCCCGGCACCAGCGCGACCAGGCGGTGAAGACGTGCAAGCCGAGCATCGCCTACCCGCTGCCCGTTCCCCAGGCCGACTACGCCTACTGGGGCATGGACGACCGCATCAACATCGTGCGCGACACGACACACCGCGCCGTCGTGATCCCGCAAAAGGAGACGGCCGCGCTCATGACCAACTGCGCCAAGCAGTACGGGGCCGAGATGATGGACTTGCTGGTCTCGTCGCTGAGCCAGGCCTTCAGCCTCGTCTTCCGCGACCGCAACACCCCGGCCATCTACCGCTACAGCCACGGCCGCGAGCCGGCCTACCTGGACAACCAGGTCACGGGCGGCGCCAGCGTCGACGTGGCCTCGACCGTCGGCTGGTTCTCGACCCTGACCCCGCTGCACGTCCGCGTGGGCTCGCGCGACGACAGCCTGGACGTGCTCCGCCGGGCCGTAGAGTCCCGCCGGCGCGTGCCCGCCAACGGATGGGCCTACTTCGCCTCTCGCTACCACCACCCTGACGGCCCCGCCGCCTTCGCCGGCCATGAGAACATGGAGGTGACGGTCAACTACCTGGGCGTCGGGGACGGGCAGATGCGCAACCGGATGCGGCTGTTCGAGGTGCCTCAGAACCTCGAGGGCGGGCTGGGCGCTGAGGGCCAGGAGGTCAAGTGCTTCAGCCTCTTCTCCATCAGCGCCGAGGTCTCCGAGGGCCGGCTGCAGATCGACTGCAGCTGGAACCGCCGGGCCCGGGCCCAGGACGAGATCGAGGCTTGGTTCACGGAGTTCGAGCGCTGCCTCATCGACGTCGCGCGCCGCGGCGCCGCAGGCCACCACATGCGCAGGAGGGTGGCGCCGGGTTCCAGGCCCCAGCGCGCTCGTACGCACAACCACAGCCATGAGGAGACGCATCTGCGGCAGCATCAGCACCAGCATCAGCACCAGCAGTATCAGCACCAGCACCAGCAATATCATCCTCAGCAGGTTCAGCAGCAGCATCCTCAGCAGCATCAGCAGCAGCATCATCCCCAATACCAACAGCAGCAGCAGCAGCACCTGTATCAGCAACCCCCCCAGTACCACCAGCAGCAACTGCAGCAATCGCAGCAGCAGCAACAGCAGTGGATCTAGACATAGACTATCCACTACCACCACCCACCACCACCAACCACATTATAACATCACTACCGTCACTTTTCAATCCTCTCTATTTTCTCTTCTTACTGTATTTCGGGAAGCATAGCGCATGGGAGTTATGGTATTCATTACATTTGATGGGACTATAAAAAAAAAAGGAGCGTTCAGGGCTTGGATTTCCTTCTTTTTTTCTTTTTCTTTTCTTCTTTTTTTCTTTTCCTTTTCTTCTTTTTTACAGTTGAGCGTTGATTTTTCTTTTTCTTTTTCTCAGTTTTGGCGGACATCTGAATGCATTTGGTGACCATTTAGCGAGGTGTTGGGCGTCAGATTTCACGATACCCCACGAATTTCCTTTGTCATAGCCTAACCTCCTACTACTACCACCTATCACAAATCGAGTGAGCTACTACCAAAAAAAACCCATGTCTCAGGTTACATCCTTGTGAACACAACAAGTGCAATCAATTGTCTTATCTCACCAGGTGGTCGATCAGGCCCAGGCTTCCCAGGAGAGATGTACAGCAATGCAGTTCAGCGCAGCCCGATCATCGGGTCGACTTCGGAACATGCGGATCGAGCATTTCATTTGAGATCGAGCCCTGGCACATGGAATTTTCTCTCTCTCTGTCTCTCTCTTCTGAATGAGCGCCTTAGGCACACTTCCCAGTTACCACCGTGACTAGCACGCGGGATGCGTTCTCGCCCTCCAGTATTAGGGGGAAGGCAATGCTAGTCATGACGTCAAATAAGGGTCATACATAATCCACATTGTTGATGATGCCCGACACCGATGACAGTGAGGCTCCCCGAGCCAGCTAGTATTGAGGCATGTACCAAGGCACCCAGGTAGATACCTAGGTAGACAGGTATAATATTGATAAAGGACACGCAGGAGACAGCGCGGTTGACAAGTTCTACCTTAGTGACAACTACGAGCGAACGGCTACTAACTCTTATACGCCCGTTTCGACATCTCTCCGCTTACCACGCTCGCGACAACTTCTATCGCTGACCAGGCCTTAGGCCCCTGCCGTATTCGCATCTGCACGAACAATGGCCACAAACCCCCCTTCCGAGACTGCCCAGGCACAAGCTACGGCCACATCTGCTGGTGCGGGAGACGAGCCGACCTTCCAATCCCTTGGCATCAAGAACAGCACCATCAATGAGGCGTCCGGGGTCCAGCTGTCTGCCCGCCAGAAACTCATGGTCGGAAGCATCCTGGATGTAAGAGACTGAGTACTCACCACTCGATTCACACCTATACTGTAGTGTATGCAGATAGCTTGCAAAGAAAGGAGCGAGGATGGAAATAGCAAGATCGAGGAGGAAATGTCCACTTACCTTACTTGATGCCGCCTCACCACCTTTCGCGCTGCTAACCCGCGCTGCCCCCCAGCTCTTCGAAGGCAACCCAACCCTGAAGCACTTCACGCTCTGGTCACCGACCGCGACCTTCGCAGACCCCATCACCAAGGCGGTAGGCGAAGCCAAGTACAAGGCGCAGTGGTACGGCCTGCCGGCGCTCTTTTACCCGATCCGGCTGCAGTCGCACAGGGTGACGAGCGGCGGAGGCCCCATCGAGCTGGAGCTGAGCAACAAGTACGTCGTCAGGGGCATCGGCAGGGAGCACGTCATCAACAGCGTCGTCAACATATTCGTCGACGGGGACGGCAGGATTGAGAGGGTCGAGGACAAGTGGAACGGGAAGCTGCCCGAGGGGGTCATTGCCGACGTGAGTGGTGTCTCCCTACCTGGGCCTCATCATGGCAGTTTTTCTTCGAACGTTTTTGTTTGACTGGCTTTTGCTGACACGCCCCCGGCTGGCTGGTCGAATCTTCTCCTAGACCTTCCGCAAACTGAACGCCGTGACCGTTCCGATGTTTGTAACGGTCCCGAAGACGGAAGAAGAAGATATAAAGATGAAGGCAGCAAGGGAGCTACAGGGCGAAAAGAAGACGACCTGAGAGGGGGAAACGGTGTAAATCATCTGGCCACTGTCTGAGGTGATGCTTGGGAGAGGTATGAGTGCACAAGGAAGCAGCGCCTGGCCTAACATAAGGGCGAGGTAGCCAGTCACCACCGTACCATGTACATTACGAGGATCCGAAACCGAATTTTCGGAAGCTTGGGAGTTTCGCGAAAGATGCTTCGAAAAATACCTGCTCAGCATTCAATCCGTATGCACGGATCTGTGACGTATTTCTAAGAGGGCAAAATAACAGCACGTGATCTCGCGTCATCTCCACTCCCTCCTGATGTATTGGTTAGGTATTCTAGGCTAGAGAAGCGACCCGCTACTTCATTGTCGGTGGTTCTACCTCAGGAGCTCGACTCCGGCCGTTAATTACATTCACCTTGGTAATAAAGCAACTACCTGCTGCTCTTGGACACTCAAGATTCACTTCCATTCCGTCAAGGTGACAACAAGCTCCAAGTATCTGTAGGATGGGGGTGCAGCCGGATCAGACGCTGCCGTCCGGTCGTGGTCGGAAGCGCAAACAGACTCACGCGACGGACTCGCTCCCCTCGTCGTCATCAGCGTCTCCGTCGGCATCAGCATCGGCGGCGGGTTCATCGTCTTCGGCACGGAAATTGCCTTCATCTTCAGGATCCTCCTCAGCGGCCATCAATGGCGGGTACAGCTATGCTGGGGCTCTCGAAGATGAGGAAGATGCCATGCCAAACGAGAAGGCCAAAAAGATCAAGTCGGACCATAACGGCAACGAGAAGAGACTAAGAATGTCAGCACACTTTCGCAGTGTCCAATTTCTGCCTCTTTTTCTTCTGCTTTTGCAGCTTTCCGTTTCGCTTCCACTCTCTTTTCTATTTCCTTTTTCTTTTCTTCTCTTTCGTTTCAGTTTTGCTCCTGTTGACAGTCAACTCCCAACAGGTTCCGCCCCAAAGCCCCACAAGCTTTCTACGATGTCTACGAGCGAGCCACAACGCAGCGCTTCTTCGTCCTCAGCCGGACTCGCTGCGGAACTGCGGACTGCCCGGAGGAGCTGGTTGAGCTGACGGGATCGACGGGTAACATCTACAACGTCTGCATCGCGCAGCAGCCGAGCTGCGACTGTCCGCACGGCCAGCAGGGCAACCAGTGCAAGCACTGGCTCTACGTCATGTCGCGCGTGCTGCGCGCCCGTCACGACCTCGTCTACCAGCTGGCCCTCCTCAGCACCGAGCTGCAGGAGATCTTCTCGGCCGCGCCCCCCTCGCTCCACGGCAGCGCCGAATCGACATCGTCGTCGTCGTCGTCCGCGCCCTCCGGCAGCAAGGACAAGAACCGCAAGCCTGTCGAAGGCGACTGCCCGATCTGCTTTGAGGAGCTGGACGCCAACAGCCACACGGGGTCCGAGGCCATCGTCTGGTGCCGCGCCGCCTGCGGGCAGAACATACACAAGCAGTGCTTCCAGATGTGGTCGACCACCAAGCGGCAGCAGGCCGGGGGTGAAGTCACATGCCCCTTCTGCCGCAGCAAGTGGGAGGGCGACGCGGACATGGTGCGGAATATCGAGAAGACGGGGCCGGTCAATGAGGAGGGTTACGTCAATGTCGCTGACCAGCTGGGCATTAGCACCGAGCGAGGTGAGTCGGACTGTATTCCCCCATTTAGAGGTCTACAGTGAAGTGTCTTGACTTGGTAGGAAAGGTGGATGCTAACCTCAGATGCTGTCTATCAGACTATTCGACTTATTCACGCTGGTGGTCTGGTCATCCACGCAGCTATCGTTCCTATGGCCTATACGGCCGACATGGCCGATACTGAGATTTTGACGCCGCCAGGTCGGATTGCTTGCTTCTCCTCTGGCACCATATATATGTATTACTATGTGTTTTCTGGTCCGACCCCTAAAGGATCTTTTGGCCACTTCCGGATAGAAAAGCAAATCTATTTTCAGGTCACTCGACTGAGGTGGTCGTTTGCTTTGGCTGGGATGCACCATCTAATCATTTCTTTTGTCAGATGGGCATGGCGCTTCTGGGCATCAGCACAGCCCTGGGAATGGCTTTCAAGTGTAACCCGCTATACCTACCATGGTGGTATGATCAAAATGAATGGCTCTTGTGTGCTTCACCACTCATGTCCAGTCACCTCGTTTTCTTCTTCCTACTAATGATCAAATCAGCCGCCTTCTCGGCAACGGCGTACACAGTCGCCTGCGTATGCGCTGCCGGCAGCAGCGGCATGATGCTCGCATCAACGACGCTCAACCCCTCCACGCCATAGACGCCCATGTCCGACGGGTTGACGACCCCTCCCAACCTGCGGGGCATCATGGCCGCCGTGCCCACGGGGTGGTCGAAGCTGGGGCTGACCATCCTCTCCCTCAGCGCCTTCTCCACGGCAGCATCGGTCCCCACTCCGGGGCCCGGGACCAGCTCGACGGGCCTGAGCCGCCGGACGACGGACCCCTCAGCCATGAACTGCCGCGTCCTCGCCACGGCGGCGACCAGGATGGCAGCGTCGGCCGGGTTCGACAGCGCGGCGAAGTCGATGAGGGGCGGGACGGGCGGGTCCGCGGCCGCGGCCGCCGTCGAGTTGACGACGATGGTGCCTCGCGACAGGGGCTTCTGCAGCGCCACGGGCACGGCCGTGTCGCCCCCGAATGTGATCTCGACGACGGCGTACCTGGGATCGAGGAAGCCCCTGTGGGTGACGTTGCGCTGGGCCAGGAACCCCTCGAGGAGCTCTCGGTTCTCGGAGTAGACCGCCGGGAGGTGAGACGGCGCGTCCTGCGCGGCGACGAGGGCTGCGAGCCCTTCGTGGTCGAGTGTCAGGCCCCCCAGGGCCTGGAACACAACGCGGTTCCCCCACGCGTGGGCGAGCGGGCCCGTCCGGTTGGCGCGGTACGTCTCCCACGCGGCGTCGAGGAACCCGGGCTCCTGCATGCTCTGCGGGTTGGGCGTCGTGTCGTTGACAAAGTCGTACACCATGAAGAAGGCCGGGTGGTCCTGGAAGTTGGCCCCGACGCCGGGGAGGTCAACCACGACGTCGATGCCCAGCCTCCGCAGGAGCGATGCCGGCCCGATGCCGCTCAGCTGGAGGATGCGGGGTGTATTGACCGCCCCCGCTGCGAGTATCACCTCCTTTGTCCTGATGATTTGTCTGTCTGGCTGTGCTTGGGCTTGGGCTTGGGCTCCGGCGTCGCCGCTCCGGCTGACGACTTCGACCCCTGTGACCCTCCTCGAGCCCTTGGCACGTTCGAAAATGACCTTCGCACCGTAGTGCCGCACCAGCAGGTGCAGGTTCGGCCGCGCGCTCACGGGGTCGTAGTAGGCAGTCGTGGCGCTCGACCGCGTCGCGCTCTCCGCGTCGCTGTTCTGCGGCAGCCACGCGATGCCCACGTTGTCCCCGCCAGCGCCATCCGCCAGCGACGCGGCGTGCAGGCCGTCGACCCACGCTGCGGCCTGGAACGCCGCGGCGGGCCACTGCCAGGGCGGGAGGGTCACATGGACTGGTCCTTCACCGTATGCGTCGGCGGTCCAACTATAGCCGTACCGCTCGACGTGCTCGGCTGCGGGCGCGGTGAAGGTGGTGGACCTGCGGAGTAGGGCTTCAGCCCCTCCCACCCCCAGCCGGGGTTGCCCAGCGCCTCCCACGCGCCGTAGTCGGCCCGCGGGCCCCGGTCCCAGGCCATGCCGTTGACGGTGGAGCTGCCCCCTACCGTGGCCCCGATGCGGAGGGCGAAGGCGCGGCCCCCGAGCTGCGGCTGCGGCACCGAGGTCATGTTGTACAGGCGGGCCGCCTGCGAGGCCGTGGTCAGGAAGGGCACCTCCACCTTGGGGCCGCGCGCGAAGTCGGCGTACTCAACCACGAGCACCTTGATGGCCGGGTCCTCACTCAGCCGGTTCGCCAGGACCAGACCGCTCGTGCCGCCGCCGATGATGACGTAGTCGTACGCCGGCAGGAGGCTTGACAGGTTGCGCTTCACCCCTCTCGTGGGGGGCTGTGCTTGTTGTCCGAGGGCGAAGGTCGGGCTGCGGGAACCTAGGCCGAGGCAGAGGAGGAGCAGTGTTTGGCAGGTGGTTGGCATTGTTGGGCGGTTCGTTGTCATGTCAAGCAAGTACATGTGTTGGCGACAACAAGCTAGAGACACTGACTGACGAAGCCATACCCTTCTCTGGTTCAGCACCCTTTATTTATTTTCCCCGGTTGTTACTCACCTGTGCAACCCCGCACGCCCACAGATCGGCATCAAGCCGTACAACCACCTAACTAGGTACATATGAATCTGCAACCTGCAACCCTCACGGTGGCCATTAGTCACCGACAATCGGGATTCTCCGCATCCGGTGGCATGTGGTGGCATGTGGTGGCATGTGGTGGCATCTTGGAGAGACTTTGATGCAACTGCATCACTGCAGGTCAGATCTGATGAGGGAGACGGGGAAATCTACCCCAAGAGGACCCACTCCAAGGGGCCACTCAGGAAGCAACTTTTATTACCCGGCATCCCCGTTCCCCAAGATCTGCCCGACAGTCCAGCAGTTTATTCATACAAAGTTTTGACGTCTACCCGGTCTAGCCCTAGGTGGTATACTCAGTACGTCAAATCCTAAATCCACATGGCGTATCTCATCCAGTCCTCCCAGAGTCCTGACCATTCATCAAATGCATACACACACGCACAGCGAACACAATGGTCAATACCATGGGTCTTTCGCCGGCGCCACCATCTCAGTCGCATACTGATGCTGCCCCGAGAGCTCCCTAATCTCGGCGCTGTGCAGCTCGTGCGGTGGCAGCTGCTGGTGCGGCGAATGATGGCCCGGCGTGTTTGTCGACAGGGGTGCGACCCCCATCGACGAGCCGTAGGACTGGTTGTAGTATCCATGCGCAGCCGGCGGCGTGCCCCCCACCATTGGGGGGTTGCCGGTGCTCATGCTCACCCCGGACACCCCAGACATCCCGGAGGAAGGGTATAATGATGATGCCCCCGCATGTCCATGGCCGCCCGGTTGGCCCGTGTGTCCTGCCGGGCCCTTATGATTCATCCTCAGGCTGTTCTGCTTCCTCACCTGCCACCCCAGGAATGCCAGTGCGACAATGAGCGCTGCTCCCAGCGGCACACCCACCCCGGCGCCGATGGCCAGGTTCTTGTCGATTGCACCCGCTCCTCCCCCGCCGGAATTCTGCTCCTGAGACTGGCCTGTCTGTGACGGAGAGCTGCCTGTGCCGCTGGTACCCGTAGGCGGGCCAGTGCCAGTGCTAGTGCTAGTGCTGGCGCTCGTGCTTGACGTTCCATCACTGGTGCTGGAGACGGGTCCAGAACCACCTGAGTTAGTCGGAGCACCCGTCGCGGTGCCAACTGGTGGTCCGCCGCCTGGTCGGCTCAGAGACCTCCAGATTTCAATGGTCTTGATCAAGTTTGCGTCGTTTGAGCAGCACTTCGTGTCGGTGCCGCAACAGTAAAAGTTGTTGACCCCAGCGTAAGGGCTGCAGAGGGTCATGTAGTTGTAGCCGTCAGGCACAGCTGGAGTGTTTGTTTACCCAAGGGGCAGGAGTCAGTAATCGCGTGTGCTAGATTACAATGTCCGACTTCACTTTCTCGCTTTCTCTTTCCCTCACTATCTTCTTCTCGCCTTGTCGACTTCTCACTTTTTCACTCTCTCACACTCTGACATTCTTCTCATCTTCCCTTGCCTTACTTATACGTACGATTAGCTAAGGAGCAGTGGCGATGGCAAGGGGACGACCAGTCCTTGTCTGTACAGCCCTGCTCCGAGTACCCATTGTTACCGCCGGCATGCAAACACAAGCCGTTGTCGGTGCAGAAGTCGGCGCTGCCGCAGCACTGTGATATCACCGAGCTGGGGTTGCATGGTTGGAGGCGGGAGTTTTCTGTCCCGTTCGGCAGGAAGCAAACTGCCCTGCTGGAGCTAAGGAGGCCACCTGCGAGCCAGAGGAGGAGGCATGGCCCGAGTCCGAGAGGAGGCCTAGGATAGATTCTCATCGAGTCGTCGATGGCAGCATTGCTAATTATCCGTTAGAATGGCTAGGAGACGGCAAGCGCCATCAGCTGATATCAGTCGCGGTAGCAGCTTGATTTGAGTGGAAAGACAAGAAAATCTAAGAGTGGACAGAAAACAGATCTCAGTTCCAGTCAAGGGGAGGAAACTAAACAAAGAAAAAAGAAAACGCCCTAAAGGAGACAGATAGTGACTTCAACCCCCGACTCCTTCTTTCCTGTGCAACAGCGACATTTCGTCCATTTCACTCCCCGCACTCACTCACTGTCAAAACCTTGGGAGATGTAACCGCCTCCAAGCGCCCTCAGTCAAATGGGTGGTTGCTGAAATTAGAATTCTGGTTACATTTCTTGGGGGCTTTGTTGTCCTATTATTACCTAGGCCAGGCGGCCGGCCCCCTGAATGTCTGTTAGCTTCACGCTAGTGTGCAACCACAATCAACCGCTACGGCCCCCTTCCGTCCACGGCACACCAATACAACCCACAACTAGGACTGGGAAATGGGGCTTGGACGGGACAGATTCAGCCTGAAAGTTGGGAACCACCACATCTACCTCACCCCCTTTTAATGTCAACCTGGTTGGCCAAGCCTTCACGCAGCCATACCAGTAGGCGACATTTGGGCGAACTCGGAAGCCTCAGCCACGATCAGTGTCACCGTCCCTTTTCTTCGAGCCAAACACTTCTCTGGTAGCGGGCAGGCATGAGCCACCAGCACCAGCGCTGCAGGGTGGGTGGCTCGACATGTCACAGTCACACAAAGGGTCAATCGATCAGAAACCGAGACAGCCCACCAATCCTACCTTCAAACCCCGAGACACCTTTACCGTCACACACGTCTCATTTGTGCTATATGTAGACCGACCATTGGCCGCAATGGAGACTCATGGTGGCCTCTACAAACGCGGCTGGGGGACGAGTCTCTCGGCATCCACAGAGCTTGAGAAGAGAACGAGGGCGTCACCATCCAGTCCGCTCTAAGCGTCTTCAGGGCCGCCATCACTTTGCTCGTACAATGGCCAGCTCCAGTGGTGCGGCCGAGCTAGTGGTGGTTGATATAGGCCGCTCTCATCCTCGCCCTCGCTCTCACCCTCGTCGTCGATATCCGCGACGCCAAGTCCGTCAGGCGCTCGGTCGACGGCTTCGATGCCCAGACATGGCGATGATGTCCATGGATCGCCATGGAGACCACGGCGATGTGTGTTGCTGAGTTGATAGTCGCCTGTGGCAAGGTGGAGTGTCGCTTCATCGGGTACGCCAAGTTGGCACACCCCCCAGCACGTCTCCTACCGACTGGAGTATTCCAAAATCACCGACATTCTGTCAGGCGCGGACACTGATGAAGCCCCTGGTGGTAGGTCATAGCATTCGCGGTGGGTGGGTTGGGCCTCGGAAGTGAGTCTGGGTGTTATTTCGGCATGGCCCAGTACCAGCGCTGCTCAGGAACGAGGCTAGGTGGGCAGCAGCTCGGGCAGCAGGCTCAGGCCGAGCAGTTCAGGCAGTCAAAAGGCAACACTGCCAAGCCCAAAGGCCCTTCAAAGGTACACTCCATACCCCGAATCAGGGGGGATCCGGCATCGCAGCTTGCGCATGACCTCAACGCTTCTAACTAATTGCTGGCTAATTCTACGGCCTTGATAACTGACTTCGGGTATTATCCTGTCAAATCCCTCCGCCGGCTCCCCCCTGAGGAGGCTTGGTCTACCATCTTGTCCATCTCTGGGAATTACTTACCGTCGGCACTGAGTATCTGATAATATTCTTATTGACATCAAGGACCACCAGAGCGGACACAATGGGTTTTCGGCTTTTCAAACTAGTTGGTGTTGGCTGTCGGAAGGGGGTGGTTCCGAGATGGTGGTTGCTGTGGCTGTCGACACAAGAAAGTAGGTACAAGCAGCAATGATGAACCCTGGTAAGCCACAGCCAACAAGCCTCCACCAATGAGCCAGCTCAGCCAAGTATGCTAGTGTCAGTCGTGCAACCGCACCTCTCTCTCTCTCGAGTGAGTCCAGTCCCAAGTCTCTCGAGTCTCAGTCAAGCTCGCTAGGTCAAGTTGCCTTTCCCTCAAGCCAGCTGAAGGGGAAATCCTACCAATCCTTGTTCCTTTTTGCAGTTTTGCTCCTCGCTTGTGCGTGTTGCTCTAGCTCCAAATATGAATGAAGAGGAAATTCCCGCACTTGCGGCCAGTTGCTGCAGAAGGGGCAACTTGTTTTTTGGTCATCTCTCCTCCACTTCAGAGTGATCATACAATCTTGATCTACTCGGTCCGCCTGATATTCACGGCCTACAACTACGTTAAAGTGTTGGTGATCAGTCTGTTACTATATCACCACTCCCTTTCTCCTATATCGTAAACTGCCACAATCGTACTGTAGATTTAACTCCATAAGATGGCTTCTTCGGTCGACCCGCAGAGCGTGATTCACGGCCAAGAGGATATCTGGATAGGCAAGACGGATCCTGCCGAGAGACGTCGGATCCAGAACCGACTGTCTCAGCGGACTTGGAGTGGGTGACCGGTGGCATTCCTGCACCATGCCCGACCATTTCTTTGTCTTCCTTGTCTCAGTGTCAAGTAGTCGTCAACTACGTCACGAGTCCTAGGCTGACCACTCAACAGGGGCTCGACGTAAACTAGAGAAACAACAACAGCAGCAGCAGCAGCATCAGCATCAGCATCAGGAAGACATAGAAGAGCAAGACGTCATCGAGCCCCCCATGCGACAGATAGGGGGCCCTTACTACCATCGCCACTCCATAACATGGACGAACAGCAACAACCGCTACAGCAATGAAATCAATACTCTCCCCCACCAGCAACTGCAGCTGAGGCAGCGGTTGCAGGGCCAGGACCACCAACCGCCGGCTTATGCGCCGGGCAATGCACGAGTCCAGCTCCGGGCTATGGTGCCCAGACTGATGCCCAAGGACATCCCCTTCAAGGCACTGGCCTACTTCGGCCAGCACCGACGGATCTCGGACGTCAGCGCCTCAGACGTCGACAGGCTGCACCGCCTCTTCCTGCAGCAGGCCGAGGAGGCGCAGCGGCGGTCGCGCACGGCACCGGACCCCTTGGCGGACCAGCTCATCCCGCTGGTGCAGTTCAACGTCTTCCGCGGAATGCTGCAGAACATCACCATCCTGGGCATCCACCTCTCGAGTATTTGCGACGACGAGGCCGTCTCGCCCTTCGGCCTGGTCGAGGACGGCCCGCCGGAGCGGCAGCCGACCGCCTCGGCCCAGCGGAGCCTCTCCCTGGCCGCCGTCGCCCCGGCGGCGCTGCGGCCGACGCCCCTCCAGCTGGCCACGCGGCACCACCCCTGGCTCGACTTCTTCCCCGTGCCCCGCATGCGGGACAACCTAATCATGGCGGGCGAGGCGGGGACGTGGGACGAGGACGACGAGGACCAGCTCTGCGTCGACATGATCGGCTTCTGCACCGCGCCGTCGGAGAAGCCTGGGCTCGTGGTCTGGGGCGAGCCCTGGGAGGCCAGCTCCTGGGAGGTGTCGGAGGAGTTCCTCAGCAACTGGCGCTGGGTCGTCGAGGGCTGCGTCGAGCTGATGGCCTCGACCAACCACTGGCGCGCCAAGCGCGGGGAGAGGGCCCTGCAGTTTTAGTGTCTCAGACCTCTCTGTGTGAAGTTGTCGGGACGGGAATGGATCATCGACATCAGGGTCCCTGGAAATGGGGGATGTCATGTGACCGATCTCACGTGACTGGTACTGACTGGTGGATTAGGAGTTAGGACTCACTACCTATGCAGGAAGCTAGCTGCCCGGGTCAAGTGGTCATGCCTCACTAAACAGATCGAAGATGGTGGACGCCTCCCAGTTTGCTCCCATGATTGATCGACAATGTGAAAACTGCGAAGCCAAAAGGCTCATATGGACGCCTGGTCCACTTAACGGTCCACGATCATTCACGAAAAGCGGCTCGAAAGAGGCGACCTCAACAGCCAGGTGACTGGTGCCACGTCAAAGGTCTCGGTGATGGCACGACGTGAGCCGGCCTGCGATTAGCCTGTGATTTGGACTGGCCGTGACTGCATCCTACCCACATCACTTGTAGGCTCCAACGCCCAAGCCGCAAAGCAACTGCAAGAACCTGCAAGTAACCGTAGTCACTTTGTGCACTTTGAGCTTACAATGTCTGCGGCCTTGTTTCATGCCTACCTTCGACGTGCAGAATGTGTGCTTCTTCTGGCATCATCCTTCATGCTTCCAGGACGCATGGGTGGTGTCCCGTGGTCCATTTGGGCGTGTGGGTTCGTGAATTGGAGCAGAGGGAGAGGGGCCTAAACGTCACGGATGAGACTTTCTCGGAGAGACTTTGTCGGAGACAAAAGGAACGAATCCTTGGCGGTTGGCAATTAGCACTTATTGACTGCACCACACACCACCATAGGTTATTGGCTTACCTTGGAAGGAGGCGGGCAGCAGCTGGGGATTGGCTGGGAGGACCTCTCGGGCAGCAAATGGGCCACACAGATAAGTATCGTCTGGAGCGATGCTGGATACCTTCGTTCCTATGTACCAAGGTATGCAGGTAGCTAACCTACCTAGGTAACCTATTGCGATTGCATGCTGGATGAAGACAGCCATTGATAACCGGGCAGCCTTGACTATCGGAGTTGGTGCGGCATCAGCAGCAGCAGGATGCATCCCACCTTAAATGGTCGCCCAACGCCACTCGCGATGTGTGGTGACTGACGAGAATGGCAAAACTGACAAAACTAGCATAGCAACCTTTTGATCGCCTTCTCCTCGCATCGCAACTTGGAACCGTAGCTACCCCTTTTCAATCTGCTTTTTTTTTCCTGTTACCCTCAGTCTTTGCTTGAATCATCGTGACTTGTTGTGGCTACGGTACCTACCTACTTAGGGTCGGCTACTTCATAACCTCATTTCAATTCGGTGTCGTTCCGTTCTAAGCAATACGTTCTCGCCATGGGGGATCCACAAAGCGACTCGAGGGCCAAAGAAACGTATCCGGGAGCGAGATATTTCAGGGAATTCATCTCCAAGATGCGTAAGGACGAGGATGCAGGCAAGTTTGAGCATCTCGAGGACTACCCTTACGACATCGAAGTCGACAAGGAGCTGGGGCTTAGGCTTTTCCATGCCGGGGTTGGTGTGCACCTTCCCTTGACTCTTATTCCAATCCTTAGTTTAGTGCCTCCCTTTCGGTCAGTTCATCGACCAGGGAGCAAACCAGGCAGGGTACGGTTGCTGACACCAGTGGCATGCAAACCAGATCAACCCTTATGATGGGGAGCATTTCCGGCACCAGATCTACCTCGTCGTCTTGAGCAGCGGGAAAGCCAGCAAGCTCTGCCGGCCCGACATCGTCGTCGCCTCATCCCTGACCTTGCAGTGGACCAAAAGGGGTGACTTGTGCAACGCCCTGCTGCTCTCGATCAAGTCGTACGGCCAGTGCACCTTTGCCTGGTGCGGCGACAAGAGCAGGAACAAGTGCGGATGGTGCGGTCACAACATGAAGACCCTGCTCTGGAGGAACGATCATTGGAAGTGGAAGGTATATAGCAGGCGCCGCGTGCTGAAGGAAGGAGAGAAGCACTGCTGCAAGTGGAACGCCCTTATGAAGAAGTATCAATGTGTGAGTGGAGTGTACAGCCCCAGTCCCTTTGCCGACCTTTTGTGCTGGTCGAGAATCACCCAACAGCCGATCAACTAATCAAGTACCTACCTACCTACCTACCTGCCTGGCCTACCCGGCGATGCTATCTACCCCGTGATGCAGTGCAAGTGTGACGACCCAGACAATGCCTTTATGAGCCCTCTGGATCGGGAAGAGTCCGCAGCCATGCCGCAGTCAGTCTTACCCGCAACTCTGGACGGGAAGGACAAGTCCAACCTCGACACGGCACTGGTCTCGACATCTGCCTCCTCCACCAACCCCAAGAACTCCGCCTCCACCTCCCTCGACGGACCTCACATAATCAACAACTACAACCTGTACCTCTGCCCGGGCGAATCAGGCCACGGCTTACCAAACGGAGCCAGACCGCTGCCTGTCAACACGTCCCAGGGACTCATCGAGTTCTTCTCTCAGATGCCTCAAGCGTTTCCTCCCCACCGACCCCACATGCCGACTGGACCACAGGGTCAAGTGATTGGGGAGATCGAGGACTTTCCTGGTCCCCCATTCGACAGGCCGAACGCCACCGGCAAGGGGGAGGGCGAGGGCAAGGACAGGGAGAAGGACAAAGACGGGGAGGACACGCCCGTCCATTACACAAGTTACACGAGTCCCAAGGTCGAAGATGACGTTTCCGAGGTCGGAGTCTCTGACGCTGCAAAACTAGCTGCCCTGATGGCTGGCCTCGAATTCGATAAGGATGGGCAAAACTGATGGCTCAACTGCTGCCCAACCATGGAATGATGGATCACGGCCGAGCAGATGAAGACAATGGGATAAAAAAACAGATAAGACAAGACAAAGAACGCCTGCGTCACATCAACAGTATACCTCTTTGACAATTCATCATTGTGAGCCCTTCGAAGAGAAAGGACGGTCCGACCTTCTTTTTTGTTCACAACTCTCGAAAACAAGGAGTTTTTACACCAAGGCATTGTCACTTGCCTTTCATAAATAAATACCTTCCGCTCCTCCCCATGGGATTGCACGAGCAGCCGAACATCAGTTCGTGTTCGTTCGACAAGTCAGTCTCAACAACCACGAAATAATCATCTCGAGTCGAACGTCTCATTCAGAAAAAAACTCGGGGATTTGTATTTGCCGCCTAACATTGCTGCCTAGCGCGGGTTGTCAAGTTTCCTCTTCGGAGGGTAAATTCGCCGGCACCTGTTCGGTACGTTGGGCTGCCGAAGTCACATCCAGTCGAACCTACATGCACGTACTTCGCCATGGATTCCAGCAAGGCTAACACTAAGGGACGGCCGAAACGGCAGGCCTGCAGCGCCCTCGTCGACCAGAGCAGTAACAGCGAGCTGCCTGCTACCAAGAAGCTTTGTCTCGAGGGAGCCTTGACGCAGGAGCAGAGTGATTGCAGTAGGGATCCGAGGCCGACCAGGACTGACGACGAGAACCAAAATGACGGTGCTGCCTCTGTCGATGATAAGGACGGCAAGGGCAGCGGCAGCGGCAGCGGCAACAGCAACGGCGATGACAACAGCAAGGAGGATGCACAGGGCAGCTCAGGCTCTGGCTCCGGCTCCGGCTCCGACTCCAACCCAAAGCGCGCCTCCTCCCCGGACTCGGACTCAGCAGTCCGCGGCTGGGACCTCCAGCAGCCCATCGCCAGCCAGTCCGTGCGCTTCTGCGAGTGCTACCTCGGCGGCTGCCGCTGCCGCGTCACGGTCCGCTGGCCCGCCCTGCGCTGCCAGCCGTGCAGGAGCGTCAAGGGCTTCTGCCGCGTCCCGACCGGAGGCTGGAGAGGGTGCTGGACGAGACCGAGGCTCGGCTCGCAGGCGGCGTCGTCCACGACAGGCGCTACGTCGAATCCAAGTGGCCTTCCAAGCTCAAGAGCGTCGTGCGCGACAAGGATCTTCTCTTCTAGGGCCCTCCCTGTCGGTTGCTAATGTCTCTCTGTGGTCGTGGATGTCAACAAAGTTGACTGGCTGTGGGACGGCAAGCTAAGTATGTAAGGTAGCCATCTCCCTAGGTACCTAAGAAGGTGTTGATAATTTAGTCGTAAGCCATTCTTCCCGAGATGTTCCTAAGCAGGACAAACTCCCTAATAAGAAGAGACCATACAAGACATACAGCTCCCGTCTTTATTTGTGAAGCTGCTCGAGCGCCTTCAATAGACACTCTTCAGACATTGGAATATTCTCCTGTCCCTGCCCCGGTTTTTGTTTCTTGTGCGCTGCAAACCTTCATGCATCATGCTGCCATTTTTTGAGATAATTATTGTGTCCTTTACGCGAGAGATCACCCCACACTTGCGTCAAATAGGACTCGATCATAGAAGAGGCGCGAGCCCCTCGCGTGGTCAGATTGCCAGAAATGAAATATGACAATTCACCTGATTACACTAGACAGACTTATATTCCTCGTTTCCTGGAGCTTGGGGTATCGAAGGAGAAACAGGAAGGAAAACTCGCTGAGGCAACTATTGTAAAATACACGTACGGGAATGTAGTGGGGGAAAAAATGGAATTCTCTAGGAGAACGTCGAAATCCGCTGGTTTTATGGCTGGTCGGCTCCGTGTTTAATGGTCCCCTAATGCACAGCCTCCTGGCCCGTCAGACCATTTTGTTTCTCCCGTTGTCTCTTGCTTTGTCTGAATGTTACGCAAATCACCGCAACAACACCTAGCTCCTGTCATGTTCAGATGAAGAAATCCCTATGAGAAGAAGGGAGGAAGAAAGGAAGAAAAAAAAGCAAACCAACCCAAAAGAAAACCCCCAGAAAAACACACAAAAAACAAGAAGAAAAAAAGACAAACGCAGAGCAAAGGCCAGCGTAGTGACACAGCCACAGCCAACCATGTCCAACATCTCAGATCAACTCAAACCCAGCATCACGCAGCAATTTGCCGCTGGGCAGCATAGGCCGGCCCTGCATGGGGAAGGGCCAGAAGAGCGGATTCTCCATATTGGCTGCCGACTTGCCGATGGTCCTGCCCGCGGCGGCAGCGCTACTGTTGGGAATGGCACTGCCCCAAGCGCAGTTGAGGTCCTCGTCAGAGACGTTGGGCGCAAAGAAGTTGAGGCTCGCCGTCAGCGGCCTGAGCCGCCGATCCGTGTCCGAATCGGACGCCTCATCCGCCGCGATCTCGACCTTGATGTTGATCTCGATGTTCCACTTCCTGGCGAGGTGGCGAAGGATGTTCAGGGCCTGCTCGGCAAAATGGTGACACGGGGCCATCTCGGTCAGGTCGGCGATGCCTTGGTTGATGGCCTCGGTCACCTTGGGGTCCATCTTGGCCGAAGCGCTGACGGGATCCGGAACCGGCCCTTGATCCAACTCTTGAACAGGGGCCGCCCCAAGCCCGGCGGGGCCTGCGGCAGCTCCCTGCTGGTCTTGGCTTGGCTGCGACGGCGCCGGAGTGCCCTCATCCGCATCCGTCCGCAAGGATTGTTGCGCCTTTGACGCGCCAATAGCGAGGTGCATGATTGATGATGTGAGGACAAAGTACGGAACGAACGATGGGGTGCGTCGGAGCGTGTAGAGTTGCGAGTACGACCGCAGAAGGCCCTGGATCGCATCAGCCGCCTGGGCACAGACATCTCGAGGGGCGATGCTGGATCCGATGATCCGCAACTTGATGAGTGGCCGAAAAAGCAGGAGTATGGCGAAGTGGTAATACATGCTGTAGTGTTTAGGTGGGATAGGTCAGCAAGCGGCACGGTGACCATGGCGAGTAAGTGGGACAATGTGGTATCTTCTGCTTCGTCTTCTTGGTCTGCTTCTTCT
This sequence comes from Pseudohalonectria lignicola, assembly GCA_003049395.1. NCBI lineage: Eukaryota > Fungi > Ascomycota > Sordariomycetes > Magnaporthales > Ophioceraceae > Pseudohalonectria > Pseudohalonectria lignicola. The sequence goes on along the minus strand of PYSP01000055.1, from coordinate 30,207 downwards.
TCCCCTCTTTATGTTTTGCTTACTGCGCGAAAAGGACAGCCGGAGTAAAGTTGCGGCCCAGCCTGAGAACGTCAGGTATCGTGGAGTACCAGTTGAGATATTGCGTGTAGATGTTCAGCAGGTCCCGGCTGGTGAGCGGCCGTCCTGGAGAATGCAGTATGTAGAGCGACTGATGCACGAGCTCGCTCAACTGGCAGAAGCACTTGTACACAGACCGTACATTCGAGGGCTGTTGGCATGACTGCTGCAGAGGCGTCCCGTCGTCCGTGTATGGAATCCACAGGGACGCCTCGATGTCGTCGATTATGCCCGGCTTGGGCGGCAGCTGTGGGAAGCACGAGCATTGCGGGAGCGAACCCGTTGCCAGGGACCACGCGCTAAGGTTCGGGAGGCCCGTGTCAGGTCGGTACATGATATGGAAGCGATATGATGTGCTAGCAGATTAGAAGAAGATGATGAGGCCAGCCAACTTACTGGTCGAGCGCAAAGGCACCCCAGAAGGTGGCCGCCTGGACCGCAAGCTCATCCTCGTCGCCGCGATCCTCCTGTATCCTGTGGAGACCCATCTCAATGGCGAGGCGGATACTCTGGCCGGCAAAATACCAGCTCTCCGAGTCCCGCCCGCAGCTCGCCTCCCGGATCGACATTATCCCTAGGGCCTGGATGGTGGTGAGGGTATGGTGATTCTCCTCATCGTAGAAGAGCCTCTGGCACTCTTTGAAGAAGTGGTCCCCGGAAGTGTAAGGGTCGTCCGGGTTCGAGCGGGTATTGGGCTGGCTCGAGAAGCGGCAGCCTAGGGCGAGGAGGGCATTGACAAGGATGGATGAGCAGTAGCGCTGGCGCCCGTCCTGGAAGTCCTTGAGGAAGTGCTCTTTGCTGAGTGAGGCAAAGGTGGGGTACTCCCAACAGAAGTAGAGGGCCAGGAGGTGCTGTACAAGGGACGAGTCCGCCGTGATGTTTGTCCACGTCTCCGCCGGGATCATCATGTGGGCCATCTCCGGAGCGAGCACCTGGTCGAACCCCCTGTACCGGGAAGTTTGGGGAGCCTTGGGGTCCCTGCGATCCTGACTGCCACTGCCATCCCTACTATCCCTGCCCTCCCTACCCTCCTTACCCTCCCTACCCTCCCTACCTTCCTTACCCTCGCTGATCGTCTCGACCCACGTCCCGATGCGTGACGTGGGCACTCTGTGGTCCATTGTCCAGCTCATCGCATCGCCCATCTGGGAGTCGCTCTGCGTCGTCGCCTGGCTTTTTGCCGAGAACGGTCCCGCCCAGGGGCTGTTGCGGTCCAGCTCTTGTCTCAGGCCCGAGGGGTGGGCCGAGACGGGGCTAACTGTGTCCCCACGGGTCGCTGCCATGGGTGTGAAGGAGGCCGCGTTGCTGCCGCTAAAGGTAGCCAAGGGTGTCATGTTCGCAGCAGGGGCCAACGCGCTGCCAAAAGCTGGCATTGTGCCGCCCCCCGACGGCAGAGTCCCTCCGAGCCACTGAGAGATAGTCGCGACGCTTTGGCCCGCGCGCAGACGTTGCAGCACCTCCTCCCACTGTCCTGGCTGAACGAGCGCGGCGAGGACGTTCTCGTTGGACCGCTGCTGGCGGCGCAGCTGCTCGATCTCGGCTCGCAGGTTTTCTTTCGACTGTCGCACGGGGATCTCGTAGACGCATTCGACATCCTGCGTTTTACATCTCGAGCATGGCGTCTGACCATCGCACTGTCCAAGGATATCGCTAATGATGAGCAGAAGACCGAGCGACTGAGAGAGAGCGAAAGAGAAGCTGAAGAAGGGTGACGGTGACCAGAAGGCGGCCATGGGGCGCAATGCGCATCAAATCAACCATTCAAAAGCGGGCTCTCCCGTCCGGCCTGTCTTACCTTTGCCCGTTTCTTGCGGCATTCGGTGCAGGCATTAGGAGTAACAATCCCCGGCCCCCGCTTCCTCTTGGATTGCGCACTGGAGGCAGGGCCAGAGCCGGAAGCCGGGCTCGGGGCTGGGTGCTTCCCAAGGCTAGCCGAGGGAGTATTCGAGCCCGAGTCGACCGACTGCCTGCGACTCGGGCCCGTGGCCGAGCGGCCTTCGTCCATTGCATCTGCTGCGTCCATTGCATCGACTCGCGCGGCCGGGGCAGGAAGGCGTGCTCTGTGCAGATCACTCGAAGCATGGATGCGGGATGGGGGTCGCCTATTGGGACATTCTCGTGCCGTCCGATTACAGCGAATCACGAGGGGAAAACAAGTATGGATGCTGGCGACCTGCTGTTCGCGGCTGGCTGTTCGCGGCTGGGGAGTGGTCGGTGCAAGGCCGGAGGCTTGAAGCTGGATGGTCAAAGCTTGATTCTCAAAGCTGGGCGATCAAAGCCGGATCCTCAAAGCTGGATGATCAAAGCTGGATGATCAAAGCTGGATGATCAAAGCTAGATGATCAAAGCTGGATAATCAAAGCTGAATAATGAAAGTTAGAATCTCAAAGCCGGGTGCTCGAAAGAACGGACGGTTAGTTAGAGGCAACAGTTTCCTCGGTATTTTGGTATCTAAAAGCGAAAATCGGCCTCCGCCTTAAGATGCGTTTTCCCCTGCTCCCAGCTTCGAGCTTTCTTGGTCTCAGTGGGGCGGCGATGCCTGCTACTTGACCGCACACTGACTCAACCAATCCCAGGAACCAAAGGTGCTCCTCAAGAATGACAAAGCTGGACGGCAATGAGAACGATACCAGGGGATGAGAGGGAGAGGGATTGCGCAACCGGAGAGGGCTATGATTACCACAGCCAATGGCCACGAAGTATGTGAGGTTTGGAGGAATGAATATTCAATGTATTTCTAGGCGCATCGGTAAGCTACATGTACCAATGCATCTAGTAAGGTCAACCGCTAAACTGCCTACCTAGGGAAGCCTAAAATTGCCAAGGTATGTACCTTCGAATCTTGCCCAGCCGATTATTGTCCGTTGCCACTTTGAGGAGCAAAATTGAGCTGAGAGCTTGAGCGGATTATGATTTGGGAATTGGGATATGTAATCCGCGGAAACCGCCGACCTGCTGAACCAAAAGATGGGACTGCGCGTGTCGACACACTTTCAATGTGACTGTGTAGGAAGTAGGGTCCCCTGTTAGGTATCCCAGCCCAGCCGCACGGCCAAGCCTCCCCCACCCACCGAACCGTTGCAAGCTGATTCCCGCATCATAACATTGGCTTAACCGGTCCACTTGACGGTTCAGTGACTGGACTCCCGGACACCAACTGGAATTGAGCGGCGTTGGAGCTTCCACGCGCCAGGCGAACCTGGCTTTCTCTGTCAAGTAACCTACATATTTAGCTGTTTTAGTGCATGTGTAAACCGAACCTAATGCAGAAGCGGCCTGCCAATGAGCAGCTCTGGCAGCGGCATTGCCGAAATATACATTCACCGTTATGGTGATCCTGACCACAAGGCCTGTCAGAAGATGCCCTTTTGTGGAATTCAGGAAGACGAGTTAAAGCGAGGCAAAATGAGGAGCCGTGCTGTATTATGAGTTGCCAAGTCGAGCTTCTATCGTTTCATCATGTCGTCTCCTAGGTAGTGGGAACAAACGCCGTGATCAAGTTTTCCTGGCACTTGGGGCGCCTCCCAACTGCCATCCTAGCTAAGGATAGGACCTTGCCCACCAAATGACGTGAACTCGCATTCGTCTGGTGGCGCATGTCGTAGGGAGTCTCAACGATCAGAATCGTCACGCAAGAGGTAAGAAGGCAAGAAGGGTACAGGTTCTTGGAGATGGACGTGCGTGCACGCTTTGGTGGCTTAGTTGTATTCATGCATCGGTACCTTTCTACCTCACCAAGAGAAATTTCGACCACCTAGTGTCATGGAGTTATCAGAGTTATCACTCTTGTAGCCGGACGCCACTCGTCACGGATACGCTTCGGGTATTGTGTACTCCAACTCCAATATCCCAGAATGCCCGTAAACAGCTGACTTCCAAAGGCCCTCAGAGCCTCCAAAGATCCGCGATACAAAAAACAATCACGAAATAACTTTTATGCCTCTATGGCAAACTGGTTACGTAAATGGGAAGAAACGGCCCAGGCAACGAAGCGTTAGGCCATGCGAGAGAAGGAAACAAGGAGTCCTGTGTGGACTGGTAAGACAATGGTGGTATGTGTGCTGCGCCTAGTGACCTTTACAACAGTGCCAGATGAGTTACGACGGCCGTTGCCCCACCCTAGAAGGGAAATAGTGACGCCCCCGCACTGTCGACAAACGGTGAAATATCAAAAAAACTTGGTCGGGCTCCGGCTCTTTGTCGGGCTGTAAACGCGGTCCCGGTCTCGCTCGCCTTTGCTCGGACTCCTCCGGCCGGATGGTGTGGGCGCTGGCATGATGGCCTTGACATCCAAAGTCGGGGAGTCGTCCGTGTCCGTGGCCTCGTTGAGAAAGAGGTCGTGCCGCAGGTTCTTGGGCGTGACAGGCGCCCAGATGAATGCCTGCCTGGGGTCATGCGAGGGGGGAAACACATGCTGCGGCGCTGCCTGTTGAGAAGGTGCCGCGGCGGGTGCCTTCGTCTCAGAGCCCATGGACTGTCGGAACTTGTTGAATCCCAGGTTGTTCGCCAGCAGGAAGACGATGACCAGAGACAAGATAAACCCCTGACGATGAAGAATGCATGTTAGCACAGTGACGCAAAAAGTATGGGGGTGTGTGTGCCGCGTCTCCTCTCCGCTCGAGAGCTTACCCATGCCTTGAAGCTGAGCACATTGAAGAACTCGTTGATCGTCAGAGCCATCTGCTTCGACGAGATAGCAAGGCTCTTGATCTTGTTGGGGTCCTGATTCATGCAAGCCTCCCACTTTTCGCACACCATGGCGAGGGCCGGCAATCGGTCAGCCTTTGGGGCGCACCTGTTCTTGGTGTATTCGTGAGTGCATGCCTCCATTTCGGCCAGTAACTTCGACCGTGCCTCCCCAGCGGCGAATCTATAGTCGGACAACACCATGGAGCCCATAGCCCCAAAGAGCACCGCCCCCATGAGGGCAAAGAAGAAGTTGATCCCGCACTGGATCCACCATGAAAGGATCACTGGCGCATTCGGGTGGTCGTGGATCGCAGTTAGGAAGCTGCTGAACCAGCCGGGGTCTCGCCGTCTTCTCCTGGTGCCCATCCTCCGCTCCCACGAGCTGCCATCCTCATCCCAGTCGCTGTCCGACTCGTCCGAGTCGTGATTCAGCCGTGGGCGGACACTACCCACATCCCTGTCCCCATACTGCCTCTTCCTCTTCCGGATCTTGTCCCGCTGTCGTGAGTCTACTTTCGCCCTTGGCAGCTCACCTTTGCCTGAAACGTGTGCGCTCTTGAAAGGCGACGTCTTCGAAGGGGAGGCAAACATGTTCCTCCTCGCCGCTGTCGCAGGAGTGATGGTCATCCTCGCGAAATCGTCCCGATCGGCTTCCGGGGTATCCACGACCATTTCCGACGCATCGGTCAAGCCCGGACTCGTTTCCGCACCAGAAGCCTCCGACGCCAACTCCTCAACCCGCCTCTGCGGGGTGGTGAATGCAGTGTTTCGGAATGGCGGTGCCCGCGACGACTTGTTCTGTAGTTGCGGGTTGAAGAATATAGATTGAGGGGGCTGTGGCTGAGTGGTTGGATTCGGCATCGAGTTGGCGTTCGCGAACGGGTTTGGCCGCGCTGTAGGCTGTTTGGAAGGAGATATTGCGAAAGAAGCTGCGATCGCGCGCCCAGGCAAGGCTTTGAATCAGCCACGAGTTTATTCTGCGCGAAATTAAGGGAGGCGAGGAGGAATCAAAAGAGTCTTACGGATTTTTGAACGCTGGGATGCTTGCACAAACGGACTGGACGCATCAACAGGCCCTTGCTCATCGCTGTATTGCCAGTCCATATGACCCTCAAAGCTCCGTAGCCCACTCATTATTAGGACAAAAAGCGGCGAAAGAAGAAAAGTAGAGGGGAAAATAGCAAACTTTGACAACTTTTGCAAGGGCTGAAGCGAAGGTTTGGTCGTGAAAGAAAGGATTAGCTGCCTAGGATGACAGTCATAGGTGCGACTCTATGATGTCGATGTTGTGATTACCTCCGAAATGTATCCGTAAGTTCTTGGTCGTCGGCGGCAACAAGCCCATGAAGTAAACAAACATGCATTGCAGCCTGAGGCAACAATAACCTGGGCAAACATTCTGGCCCGACGCACGGATCTGTTTGTACCCGTAGGATGGGTCGGGTTTGGGGTCGGGAAAGTGGCGACGCCCTGTGGAAGGGAGCATAGAAGCTGTTGGGGGCCAAATTGCAGGGCTGCCTCGTTGATTGAGATTCTGCTGGCTCCCAAAATTGCATACCTTCAATAAGTACCAAGGCAAAGGAACCCCAAACTCACCGTTAAAGTTAACTCAACTATATCAAGCACGAGTACCCAGCAGCTAGTTCTACTACGTCCCTTCCTACGTAGTACTTACCACCTACCAGCTAGTATTTGTGATTCCCAGGCGGCCAAGGCTGGATACGTCCCCACCATTTTCATCCTCCATCCGGCAGTCACCTGCGCAGCCGATTGCGTTGGGCCACCTTGGGTTGCTTATTGGCCTTTGACGATTCCAGTTCCGGTTGAATTCGGTGTACACTCCCATCAACACCCCCCTCCCCCCCTAAACCGACAATGTCCGACGTAGAGGCCGTAAACGAGACCTCGCAGGCGTCACCGGAGCCACCTCCTCAGCAGCCACCGCCAGCCGGGGACGGAGACGCGAGGAATAGTCCTACGCCCGCCACACACGATGGCCCTAGTGATGGCGCTGGCGATGACGCTAATGACGGCCCTGTCGACGCTGAGGACGGCCATGGCGATGGCGCTGACGATGATGGCCGTGAGTCCGACGTGCTCTCAGATATTGACGACAATGTCTTCGAGGAGGAGTACAACCCCGATACGGCACGCATCGAGGAGCGAGATTACGAGGATATCGCCAAGAGCCTGAAGGCAGTGAAGAGGAAGCGGCCCGAAGGTGAATCGGCCAGCAGGAAGCCAAGGGAGGGCCGCCGCGAGAAGAAGCGCCGCACCGACAAGGTCCACGATGCGGACGAGGTCAGCCCCGCACCTGAGGGCGAGGTCAGCGGCTCTCGAAAGCCGCGCAAGGCGAGGAATGCCGCCGACGGCGCCAGGCGTGCGCCCAAGGCTAAGAGCACGGAGCCGGAGGATAATGAGGAGAACCTGACCGCCGAGCAGCGGCGAGCGAAGGCGCTGGCTCGGGCCATGGATGCCGCATCCAAGAGTAGCACCAAGCGGCGCCGCAAGAAGGACGAGGTTGTATGTTGGCCCCTACCCCCAGTCCCCGACCAGGCCCCTTTGCTCTACTTTGCTTTCATGCCGTGATGCATCCGTAGTGTTAACGTCAGCCCCGGTGTTCTCGTCACCATACAGGATCTGGAAGAGATGGCAGACGAGGAAATCGCCGCTCTCAAAATCAGGATGGAGAATGCTTGTGTCGCAGACAACCAAGCCCGCCAGGACGGCAAACCGGCTGTGGAGAAGCTCAAGCTGCTCCCCCAGGTGGTCTCCCTGCTCAACCGCAATTCGATCCAGCACGCGATCCTTGACCCGGAGACCAACTTCCTGCAGTCTGTCCGCTTCTTCCTCGAGCCGCTCAACGATGGCTCCCTGCCGGGATACAACATCCAGCGCGAGATCTTCAGCGCCCTGGTCAAGCTGCCCATTGAGAAAGAGGCCCTCCTCAGCAGTGGCATCGGAAAGGTCGTCCTCTTCTACACCAAAAGCAGCCGGCCCGAGGCTGGTGTCAAGCGGATGGCCGAACGCCTGATCGGCGAGTGGAGCCGACCCATCTTAAAGCGCACCGACGACTATAGGAAGAGACACATCCAGACCCGCGACTTTGATTATGCGTATGGATAATTTTTTTCTTCTTTCTTTTTTCTTCTTGCCTCCCCCAAGCCCACCCCGGCCGTCCTCAGCCATTCCCGGTGACCAAGACAATTCACTAATCTAACCCCCCGACATCCAATCCCGCGCAACCACATCCACAGTGCCGCAAAACAAGCCCAAGAAGCAGCCTCCTACGGCAACTCACAGGGCAGCCTCCCGACTCGACCGGCGGGTAAGTCCCTCTTCGAGGCCGAGATCCAGAGAAAGCTGGCGCCCGTGGCCAACCCAAACCGCGCCCGCGGACCGGGCCTGCCCAAGGCCTATACCATCGCCCCGAACAGCACCTTTGACAGCAACAGTCTCAATATGGACCATCGACCTCTAGGCGCCGGCGGCATGGAGGCTTTCAGGAAGATGACTCAGAAGGGCAAAGGAGGCAAGCGGGGTTAAGGGGTGGCCACCCATGTTCTTCTGTCCAAGAGCAGGTGGCCTCTTGAAGCCCACGAGGAGGTGGAGAATTTGTGGAGAGGGGCGGCTTAGGCCTAGTTACTAAGACATAGGGAACGAGAAAAGTAGGAAGCAATCACGCCGGGGAAACACCAGGGCTATCCCATCCGCCTACCTAGCTTATTCGTTTGCATCTGTTTCCATGGAGTTCAACGGAGGAACGGCGTCATCTACACTGAAGGCTGCGTCAGAATCAGACATTGTTTGGCGGCCTTCCCCTTTTCATGCCTGCTTTCCAGAACCCGCCATCCAGAGCGCGAGGCAACTGAGTGACTTTTTGATGATGGCCGTCGAGCCAGGTGTCAAGAACAGGAAGTCAGAAAGAAGGTGGGTACACATCATCCGACACATGTGAGTTGGCCTGTGCGGCTATGCCACGAGTCGCCCCTGTCGCCTACCCTGAACAGTCCCATCCCAGGCTTCCATGACTCCCTAGGATGGGAGGGTGCTCACGCGTAACCACATCTCTGTGAGCGCATGAAATCGGGTGCGGAGAAAAGTAGCCAAGTGGCCCCAAGAGGCATTAAATAACCATAGGTTGCCCAATGCAACAGAGGGCCCGCTGAGCATCGTTGTCATTTATCATAGTGACGTATATGTAGTAATTGCTCGGCGATCCGCAACCTGTCTGTCTATCCTTACGTTTAAACGTAGCAGAGGCCATCATGTTGGCAGTTTAGACCAACTTTCACGGGGGAAAAACAAAAGCGCTTCCATCCCTTCCTTGCCTTCCCTTCCATCCATTCATTCCGTTTCCCCGTCTTGCACTCTCGTTGTTGTACCCCTTCTTTCCTCCTGGTGTCTAGAGTTTGTTCGCGGCTCACACTTCGAACCTTCTCCATCCCTAGCCGTCGTATTCTAGGGGGATGGGTTTTTCCAACTCGCCTCAGCATGAGAATTCGAGCGAGCCAGCAGCCAGCAGAGTAGGGGGAAGAAATTTTGGCAATCCCTTTTCTCGCCCCTCTCTCCATTGCTCCTTTGATTCCAGAATGCGAAGCCACGCGAGGCAGGTATTGCCAAGAGACAGCACAGAGAAGGTGACGGAAATGCCAGGGACAGAAACACCCGACCACACCATTCGAGGCGACACAGCAATGACGACAGCGTGTGGGAATGTGGTTGCCGATGTCCGTCTCGTCAAGAGGATGGGGAGATAAACTGGCAGGCGAACCTGACATGGTAGCAACAAAAGTATAACTGACAGGCCTTTAGAGAAGAGGGGGGCTAAAAAAGGACCAAAAAATTGGAGGAAAAAAAGTATTATGAACGAGTGGACATTCGACGTCAAGGAAGCAGAGGCGGATCGATCCGACGACGACACGAGAGCGACACGATCGATCACAGTAACAAAGTCGACAGTGAATGGACACCACTCGACCAAGAATAGCTCGCCGCCGTCTCCCGTTCTTCGCTCAGTCGCTTACTTGCTCGCATTTCAGCTCGCCAACGCCGCCCCCGCCCGCCCACCCCCAACGCGCGTCTTCCATGCTACGACTTGGTCCTCGCCCGAGCCCGACCCCGCCTCTCGCGCGGGAGAAGGCCCGCCGCAGTCTCCGCCACTGCATCACTAGCGCTTCCGCACTTCCGTGGCCCATCCGTCTATGCCATCGCCCTTGCTGCCGACCTCGAGGCCAGGGATCCTGACCCCCTTCATCCCGGGCGTGTCGTCCAGCCAGTGGTGGCCCGCCATCCCCCCGGCGTTGGCGCGCCTTTCCGGCACCAGTTCCAGCATGGGGATCAGGAAGTCCGAGATGCGCCGCGCTTCGTCCTCTTTGAAGTGATACTTTTCCCTCAGCACATCGGGGAGAGCCCAGTGCCTCAGCCGATGGATGTTGCGCAGCTCCCCTTTCCTGTTGAAGATCTCCTGCGACCACTTACCTGACAGGCAGAGCGACTTGGGGAAGGGGCCCATGAGCTCGATGATCTGGGCAATGTGATCGTCGTCCTTGCCGTACTTCGTGCCAGACTGAGGATCAAACAGGTAGTCGCCAGTAATGAGCTCGAAGACCTGGAAGCAAGAACGAGATGTCATGTTGTAAGTGCTCAGCACAAGATAAGCAGGCAAGTACCAAGGGCAGGGAGAAGGAAGAAAGAAGAAATTAGAGCGCAAGAGGGAAAGAAAATGGAAGAGGAGCGCACCATCGCCGCCATGCTCCACACATCTGTGCTAGCACCCCATTTAGCACCCAGTATCACCTCAGGCGACCTGTATTGCCTTGTCTGGATGTCGTTTGTGAAGTGGTGGTTCACCCAGCACGCATTCCCCAGATCCGCAATCTTGACGCTGATGATATCGAAGCCATAGTTGTCGTCGGCCTTCCGCTTCTCCCCGGCCTTATCGAGGGAGATGCCCGACACCTCGCGGGTTAGAAGATCTCTGAGCGCCAAAAAAAAAATTAATAGAGTCAGTTGTTTGCTCCTTGGCGCATCAAAAGGCGGATCAATCACGACCTCGGGCGTCTCAGCCGACAAGCGAAGGTTCCTCAGAGAGACTCACGCCGTCTTCTCCCGTTGCTTCTGCTTATCTTCACCATCCCTCCGTGGCGATGGCTCTTTTTGTTTCGAACCTCAAACCCCTGGTTAGCACAATGATGGTCCGATGGTCCATTTCTCGCGTGGAACAACCCCTAAATTGGAAAGGGGAAAAGCAAACTCACTTTCATGTAGCATCTGCCCCAGGCTTGAATGTGAGCTTGGGGAGGGGAAGAGATTCGCATGGTTGAATGTGGCGTTTAGTGGCGAAGGCAGGGGCTGGCTGCCTGTGATAAGGGTCCTGCGGCGCCTCCGACCATTGCGGTTGTTCTCCTTGTCCGACGAGGGCTCGATCTTGACGACCCTCTTGACGATCTGTTCCACATCACCGATTTCGATGAGGACATTCTCGGGCTTCAGGTCCGTGTGGATGATGCCGCACTCGCGGTGCAGGTAATCCAGCCCGAGGAGAACCTGCTTGGTGATCTGCTTGACGAGCGCCATTGGAATGCCGCGGTGATTCCACTTCTTGATCAGCCCCAGCAGGTTCTCGCCCAGCACCTCGAAGACCATGCAGACGTGTGTGCCGTTGGGACCCTTGTGGTCGAACGAGTCTAGCAGGCTGACGACGTGCTTGCGGCCAGGGTGGTCGGGCTTCGCTTGGACAATCTTGTTGAGCAGCTTAATCTCGTCGATGGCGGTCTCGGTGTAGTGCGCCGCCGATCGTACCACCTTGAGAGCGACGTGCTTTCCGGTCGAACTGTCCCTCGAGAGCCACACCGTCGAGAAGTGGCCCCAACCCAGCTTCCTCACCACCGTGTATTTTCCATCCTTAAACTTCTCGCCGATCTGAACGGGGTGGTAGCCACCTTTGCAGTAGTCCTCGGAATCCTCCTCGTCGGCCGTGTTCTCGGCACCATCGTCGTGGGAGGATGACGACGTAGGCGAGCCGGTCATGGTGGAGGAGAGATGTGCGGTCCTGTATGGCGGTGCCATGATTGATCTTTGTCAGCAACAGCAATAGCAAGCCATGAGGCCATGGTATTTTCTTTTTATCAGAGTAGTACAAGGAGCTGCGTTGTGGACTGATGACGGAGGAGGAGTGCGGGCAGCTGCGAGGTTAAAAGCACGCGCAAAACGGGGTAGGTAGTGCGGTGCCGCGGGACACAGCGAAAGTCAAAGGGGGGGAAGGAGCTGTTGGGAGCATCAGAGGCACCTGAAAAGGCTTCAAACACATCAAAGGCATCAAAAAGGCGGACAAGAATCGTAAACTAGGAAACTGGGCCAGTGTGAGGGCAGTGAGCAATAGGGTAATGGACAATAGGCAATTGGGAGGGTCGTTGGAAAAGGGCGAGGGGGAGCCTTCGGAGGGGACGCCGTTGACGCAATGGGGGTAGGGTGTGGAAAACCTTGTCTTCAGCATCTTGTCTTTCTGATCTCCATCGCGCAGTGAGGGTAGTAAAGTCTTGAACATAGGTAAATAGAGTACGGCAATTGGGAATCGGTAGTAGGAGTGGAAGTGGAAGAGGGCGTGCCGAGCGGTATCTCGCTCTCTTTCGCGCGCTCAGTCTCCTTTCCCTCCAGTGTTGATAATAAAAGGAAACTGGTGCGTGCTCAGCGTGGTGGATTCTATATTCCGTGTGCTGGGTGGGTTGGCGGGTGCGGTTTAGGCATGCGTGTGTGGCGGAGGAGGGGATGGCGAGGTGGGTGAAGGTTGGGGACTTTTTGGGAGGGGCGGCTTGGGGATTGAGCGACGGGACGACGGACTGTGCTGCTGGCTGGGCTGGGCTGGGCGCGGATGGAGCTAGGACAGGACAAGCCAGGCGGTCGGCGCTACGCCCTTGTCACGCCTCAGATCAGATCCTCAGCAGACGCAGACTCGAGACCCGGAGCAACCAGCAAATGAGCAAACGAGCAAATGCTGGTGCCGCTAAAAAGCAAATGTCAATGTCCAGTGTCCACTGGAGCAGCCACTGGAACAGACTGAATCGGACTGGACCGGACTGGCTTGTGAGTGAAGTCTGGTCACTGGTCGGCGGCTCCTCGCTAGATGTCCTCTTGGGAAGCGCATCTGATCCGACCGAAGCTTTGGAGGGGATATCCGTGAAGTCACAGAATTACCTGGGTGCGAATGGCCCCAGTTCCCCCCGTTTTGACAACCAAGCAAAACCCCCCCAAACGCCTCCCCTCCTGCCATGAGTGCCATCCGCCTGTTCTGTCCAACTGCAACAGAGCAAGGGGCGACAAACCGCACCCGTTCAGTCCAGTCCCGACCACGATAGCCCTGGAGCCATGCACGCACCAATCGAAGGTGGCTCCTCTTTCGTCCACGCTGCAAGCACCCCGCCACAAAATTACAGGGGGTTGGCTTTCATCGCTGCAGCTGTGCAGCAGGCATTGTTTGACTTAGATGGGAGAGAAAGGAACTTGAACATGAAGAAGGCTATAAGACAACCCGACGACGACAAACTTCCCCAACCACCACCACGAAGAGAAAAAAGGAAAAGAAAGGCAATATACCAGTAGGTGATCTCGGTGTGTGCAGAAAAGGGGGAAAAGCAGAGCGCAAAGGCAAGGCACAAAGGCAAGTCAGAGCGCAGCAACATGGAGCGCGACCAACTAAAAGACCGGCCATTTGTGGTTGGGGATGCCTACAATGGCCTGGTATGGTGGGTAGTATGTTGGGATTTGAGGAGAGACATATAACGAGCAGACAAGAGGTCCTCAAACTCACCCGGATTTTATCGCCGGAACTGTGCTCTCTGTCGTGATGATCGGTTTAAGTCCATCCTTCTTGCGCTTTTTGGGCCCGCCTGCTGCACCAGTTGCTGTTGCTCCTGCACCCGCTCCTGCACCTACTCCTGCTCCTCCTCCTGCAGGGCTGTCCGTCGTGAAAGAAGTCCCATTCGCACTGACGCTCTCCGCCGACTGCTCTGGTTGCAGGGCGTTCGGCGAGGCTGCATTTTGAGGGGCTTGGGTGCCGTTCATCGTTATCTGCGGTGTAGGTATCCGCGCGGCGCGGGATAGCTGTGTTGAAAGAGCCGAAAGGCCTCAACTTTCCTTTTCCAACCCTGGGGTGTATTGTCCTTGGTCTATTTGATCTCAAAAGGCAATAACCGAGAAGAAGACAGCGCTCCAAAAAAAAATATTAAAAATTAGAAGGAAATAAAAAACAGCAAATAGCAGTAAACCGAGTTTGTCAATAATAGTAAAAAGAATGAGATAAAAAGAAACCGGGAGGGATGTGACAGCTAGGTAGAGTGAGCGGGAGTGTGTATTTTCGGTATGATCCCGGCCGCCCTGCTTATTCGGACCGTCCAACTTGTCTAGCAAGATGCCTAAGGAGGCAGGTAGAGAGGTACCTAGGTAGGTAAGTTAGGTAGGTAGATAGGTAGGTAAGTCAAGTAGATACATACCTAGGGCTGTTCTCCCACTTTGTCCTGGCTATTCACTCCTTGTCAGCACTCAGAAGCGGTCCTGCCGGCAGGAGAGTTGGTGCGTACGATGGCGCAACTGTCGGTCGGGCTACAGTCCGATAATGATGATGATCAATTGTGATAACGTGCGGCTTTCTGGCTGGATCTGGAGCTGGGGCTGGAGCTGGAGCTGGAACTGGAACTGGAACTGGAACTGGAACTGGAACTGGAACTGGAACTGGAACTGGGACTGGAACTGGAACTTGAGATGGATTGGCGTGGCGATACCAATGTGGTGGGTTGGCAAAGCCGAACGTCGCAAAGGGCAGGGTTCTTGCTGTCAGTGAAAGGACCAAGAGGAATGTGTCCGGTCGGGCTATCGGTTATGACCTAGACTAAGGCAGGTAGCTAGTAGTAGATAACGCCGATTGCGTGTTGAAGTCTGAGTCGCAGTTAGAACGTTAAGTTAGGCAGGTATCGAAAAGATATTTCACCATGTCTGTCTTTCTCCATTCCGGACTGTGCGATTTTCAGATGACGCTGAGGTGTTGGTAGGCTTCCCATATGGAACCTGGAAATAGGTAGGTGCCCTGTTCTTGGTGTTGAAGGCGGGATCCTACAGATTTGGGGGGTCTTCTGGAAGCTGCCAAGCACTTACTTGCCTCAGGTTTGGGTCAACTTGATTCGCCCTCGCAGTGGCGATAGTGCTGGCTGGCGCCGACGACAACAGGGGCTTGCCAAACTGTCAGAGGGGCATGGCGGGTGATTTTCGTTTGTCGCGCTCCCTTCAATCCTGTCTCCCGTCGCCTCAACGCTCCCACACAGCTGCGACTGGCTTCTGAGCTGCTTCCTTCCGCTGCCTCCTTGTCTGTTGGGATTGCTGCCCTTGCGGTGCGGTCGCTCGCAGTGGGTCGGCAGGGCGTCGATCACAAGGACGTCAATGGGGGGGACACAAATCCTTGGGATGAGGTTATCGATGGCGGGCGGTGGCAGCCCAGCTGTGAATGGTCCGTAGGGAGCCAGGCTCCGGCGATTCTCCAGGTTCCTAGGTGGTACCTACGAGAGCGTGGAGAGCGTATGATGACAAAACTTAAATATATCGCAGAATGACCTACTGTGGAGGTTGTTAGGGATAGATTTGCGTACGAATAGCGCTGGCGGCGACGAAGGGCAAAGATAACCCAGAATCTTAGGAAACCGATTAAGTTAACAACGGATTACTTGAGCTTGAAAAGCATGAAGCTGGGGAGGGTCGTTAGGTTGACTCCATAACGGTCCGGCACCAGCGCCATCTTGAATCCAACGATCCCGTCGGTCCTCAGGCCCCGACCATGCCCACCACAACCAGTGCCCGTTTTCCTGATTCTCCGTAGGTTCACACACGGGCAATTCCCCGACCATCCTGCTGTGGCCCAGGTGTACAATCGATAAAATGGGGGCGGTGGGATATGATGAGCCCGGCCGGAGGCTGGCTACTCCATGAGCACCGCCCTGAATCCTGATGAATGTGCTTTTGATGAAATTCCTCCGAGAACCCCACCAAGGTTTAAGTAGTAGTAGTTAGTAACTTGGGCACCTGGTAAGCTAGGGCGTAAGTACCTTGCTATATACCTAATCAGCACTTGCTCTACCGGTACCAGATCGGCCCCCTGGCGGTACTTATCTTGAAACGTTCCAGCCCTAGCAACGCTATCGTGAGATCAACGATGCTTGGGGACACAATTGTCGCAAATGGCCGTCAACTGCTCAGGTAGTACAGACACCGTTAAGGCCTAGCTTCATCGCCAGACCTGGCTTGTTACACACAGGAGGGTAGGTACGTACTACCTACACAACCTGTCCACTGATTTATATTTGGGCAGAGAAATGACACCAATGAGGGGAGCATCTTGGCTGCATGCTAACGTTCGCATTTCGTTTAGCAAGATCCGTCAAATACAAGGATGATCGAAATCAGGGAAGACGTGATCGATTCTAGCTCTCCGACCTCGATGGGCGGGTACTTCCACTGTTGGCATACCCACAGCCCAGAAGGAGGCTGGTGCACCTCTGCCTCCTGGGTCCCCGAGCCCGGACGCACCCATGTGCTTTTCCATCCTTAACCCCATTCAATTTTGACTCTCGAGGGGTGTTAGCTTCTGTACCACCGTTAAAGTATTTCGTTGCTCCCAAATTAATCCAGCTTACAGTCTCTAGTAGACTCCTTTGAGCTAATAGGGGTCAAGATGGATTGTATTAGGTAGGGGGGGAGGGTAAATGAGAAGAAGAAAGAAAAACTCAGATTCTCATCGAACGTTAGAAAGACGTGTAAGCCTCATAAACGCCAGCCAACACACTCAACTGCCGGGTTGCTTTCCAGCGCCACCTAGGATCCAGTATCTGTAATACCGACCGTATCACGTGTTACGAATCACACACACGGAGGAAAGAAATCCCCCCCACAAAGCCAACCTCTCCGTTTACAAGTCATCACAAGGACCCGTCCGTTCCACGTCAGGTCGCGTCACAGTGCTTCCAGTTTTAGCTTACGCTCGCGAGGCCCAAGATGATTCGTCCCAACGGTATGACTGACCTTAGCTTTTCGTCCCTGTTTGATGCCCTCCCACTAGCTAGCTCCGCATTAGGGCATTCATAGCCACCAATTTCATCTCGTGGTCTTCCTTGTCAACGGCGTCGTCTCAATTTCTTACCATGGAGGGGACGAGACCACGAGATACATTCCAGGTATCTATCGCTGAGGTTCCCCATAATCGTGGGATTACGTAATATTAAGATTGCCGTCGCTGACTAAGCCTTCTTCAGTTCTCTCCAGTCACGCTTCGTACACATATAAATGCTTATACCCTCTTCGCCTGCTCTATGATACTTAGTAAGTAGCTGCTAAACTGCTTTGGGCATGCTAGAGCCTCGAATATGACACTGCTCAGTCCTTAGATACCATAATATCAGCTCCTTTTTTAAAGGAACTGATACTCGCTCAATGTTCGGAGCAATTCAGTGTCAAGCCCTCCTTTAAGAACCTATCACTGGCTGTACTGTTATGGATCAGTTCCTGCTCTAGGTCGAAGGCTGGGAACAGAGTAAAGGAGGTAGACAATACCGTCGATTCCATAATTAGCTAGCTCCATGTTGATGATAGATACTAGGCATACTCGGGACCCTCTCAATGCGATGTTAAAGCGTGCCGTGTTGAGCCAGTTGTGCCCACTGACTACTAGTGTCAGGCCCGGAGTTTCAACAAGATCAACAACATCAAGGCGAAAGAGCTGCCTAGCTTGCTAGCAAAAGGTTTCAATGAGTGGGCCTCTGTTGAGACAATGGATCAAGCATGATACACGAGGGTCAGGCCACGTAGCTCAGCTATAAACTATAAAAATGCTAGTGGCCTCCTTGACGTGACCCAAGAACGCCTTGTCCTATTCGCCATGTGGCTTCTAGGTCGTTCATCCTTTATATGTTCTAGTTAAATCATCTCGCACTGGCGGACCATAAAGCGCGGGGGAAGTCGGATTTACCTACACTGAGCAACTTGTTACAACGTTCACGGTAGGGACAGTAGGGATAGTTGGGACAACAGGGACACAACCGAAGAGCTATAAGTAGGCGGAGCTAGGCGGATGAACAGTACTAAGAGGGTTCAAACCCAGCAAATGTGCCTTCTCGAGTTTGGACCCTCACCTGAGTCTCCTTCGCCTAGCGCAGCCCGATCCAGGGCTCGAGTAGACTTCTTGATATGCTCAATAGGAACGCTGATAGGTGTCTATCCTGCAAAAATTCTGTCGAGACAGGATAAGGCTTAAGAGCATGTTTCTGAAGCACTCCTGTATGGATGAAAGCGAGAGTCGCGGATTCGCTAGGCACAGCGTCTCCCCGAAGGTGTCCGGTGTCGGCCCAGCCCCGAGGGCCAGAAGCAGTAGTCGGCTGTTCCCTGGAGCTTAGAGGGGTGCCATGCTGCCAGCGGCTCGGGAATCCAGCGAAGCCTGGGGATAAGACCCCGGGGAGCAAGGAACCTTCGATGGAGTACCGACAACGTCTGCGACCCAATCTCTCATTGGTAAACATCCAGGTAATTACTGCCTCTTCGTTTCTTCAAAGCGCAGCCAAGGTCACACCAAGGGAGAGCGGTAATTTACAACTGAGTGGAAGGCCTGCCCAGTTGCATCTCCAGAGTGACCTTGCGAATTTCACCCCCTCGCATTGCAAAATCAGCTAAACCTTTGCCATCCTCACGCATAATGCATTTGTTCAGACGGCTGTAATACCTCATCCTACCATTTCCCCTTAACCTCTGGGCTTGTTTTCCCGGAGCAATAACACCGCTTAAAAACCCTTCCTGCCTTACCACAGAGCCCCCAAGTCCACCACCAAATAGGTCTCAAGACGAGCACCTGTCTGGCTGGGTTAGCTCACTGACGTCCGCTGACGGGAAAGCGCGATCAGATTTCATGTGTGACTGGTATACCTCCTTTTGAGTTCCGAACCCCTGATTCCTGTACCGACCCAGCCCCAAATGCAGCCAGTCCAGACCTTCCAGACGATCCTGATCCTCCAGATTATTCATTATATAAAGCGCCTCTGCGAACAGAAGTCTAAAAAGGAATAAACGCAAAAATATACAGCCGAATGTCTTTCATTCAGTCTTTACACAAAAGAAAAGATAAAACTAAAAAAAAGAAAACAAAAGGAGTCTTGGGCGGGTTTCAATAATGCTTGGAAGCTCGGGGTTGTAACCATCGAGATAGGCCGCGGTGCTACAGTGTGACGAGTGCAATCACAATCAGGCCCCATTAGGGTGAGACTAGGGATGTGAGGCGAAGAGATCGGGCTGCCAAAAGTTCTGAGATGGTTGCATCTGGTGAGGATGCTGCTGCTGCTGTTCTTGCCGGGGAATGGGCTGGTGCTGGTGCTGTTGTTGTTGCTGTTGCTGCTGGAGTTGTATCTGCTGCAACTGTTGATGGCTTCCAGGTGGCGGCGCGAGAGCGTCCTCGACCATCGTGCTGGCCAGACTGTTCCAGTCGTCAAAGAGCATGGAATCGTTGAAGTTCAGGGTGGGGTCGAAGGGAGCAAAGTCCAGAGCGGGAGGCGGGCTCAAAGATGCGGGAGAGTACGCTATAGGGTTAGGGTAGAAGGTCGGCTCAAAGGTTGTGGGGGGAAGTGGCCGATCCAGGGCCATGGGCTCCGGAAGTGGGCGAGAATCGAGGGGTTGCGATTGGGGCTGGTGCTGAGGCGAGGCAGGTGTGCCAACGTCGGGGATGCCGGTGACATCACCATTGATACCACTGATAGCACCGTTACTGTGGAAAGTAGATGTATTGGTAGCATCGGCTGGAACACCAGGACTGCTGATTGGAGCACTGGCAGTGACGGGGGACCACTTGGACTTGGGTAGGGGCTGTTGCTGCCGTGGAATCTGAAGAGGGGCAGGGGGTTCGGCTGGCCGTCGCACATTCGCAACGTCGATGGGGTGTCTCACGTCGTATGAAGCTTGCGTCACGTGGATGGCCTGCTCCCAGGCAAGCTCAACGATGGTGTGCGCGTTGTCTCTCGAGGGGTCGAAGAACTCGAGCAGATCCTGCAGCTGGCCCGGATTCTCGTTCTCGAGAAAGCCATGGGCCCTGCTGGTGTTGCGCGGGTCCCAGCTGATCTTGGGTTGCTGCTCGCGGGGGAGATGCCCATACTTGGCCGTCTTGAGGGCCTTCCAGGCGTCGTACACGATCGGCTGGTGCAGCAGGCCGTAAATGACAAGCGCATGGTCCCAATGTGCCTTGGTCTTGCCGGACTCGTAGTGTACCGCCACGTGGTCGAAGTACCTCTCCAGGCTGGGCAGAAAGGCGGCGCAGAAGCCGCAGCCCCAAGCCCTCTTCCGCTTGGAGTACCTCACCACCTTTTCTGCGTGGGGACAGGTGGTGCAGCTGTGCCTTGACTTGTGGTGTTGGTTGAACGTATTTGCGCCCCAGAACACCCTGTTGCAGTCCGGGCAGGGATACTTCTTATATCTGCGCGCACGAACAAGACAATGGGAGACAGCGTGAGCACAGACTGAGCACAGCAGGCCGCAATGGAAAGGGCAAGGGAGCAGACACATGGATCCCTACCTTTCGTGGAACTCGTCTTCGTGGCGCTTCCAATCGAACTTGCGCTGTAGCTTCTGCGGGCACGATGTACACCAGTACGCCCGTGTCGAGGGCCTGCTGTGAAACTGCTGGGTGCCGGGCACCTGGGAGAAGCGGCTCATGCTCCCATGGGACGACACCGAGCTGATCGAGGTCGCCATGGATAGGACGCTTGACCTGTTCGTCCTGTCCGTCGAGCCCGAGTTCGTGGTCGAGATCGAAAGCCTGGCGTTATGCCCGGCCTTGAAGCCGAGCGTGACCATCTGTTCGGGCGCGGGGGTATTGGCGGTCGGGTTTTGGCTTCGAGGTGCTGTGATCGGCAGTGACTGGTGAGTTTGGGACATCAGATCAACGAGGTTTGAGCCAGGGCGAGTGAATACGTACTTCCAACGGATGTGGTTGGAGATTGACCCTCGCACTTCTCCAGTAGGGCGCGGAGCAGAGCCTCTGGGGACAGTCCATTCTCTGTGAGCGCCTGGACGTGTAGCCTGGCAGCAGCTAAACCTCCGTCATCTTCCTGGTCGGCCGCGGACGGGCCGTACCGTTGATCCATGTGGCGGTAATGCTGGAAATGGGATGCTCTGGGTCAAGAGTTGCGGCTGAAGTTGAAGGTTAGAGGTGGATATATAGGTAGGTAGGTAAGGTAGGTAAGGTAGGTAGGTCGACACGTAGTGAGGCAGGAGGTTTTGACCGCGATTTCGACGGTCAGACTCGAGCCGAGGCGCAGTCAGCGCGGATGGCGTTAAATTGGTTAGGAACCGCAGCTCCGTAGCATGAAATCAACGAACCAGAAGTCGCGCTGAGCGTCGATGGAGTCGGGTCTGGTTGGAAGCGAAACCACGGGGGGAAAAGAAGGAACTTTGACCTGGGGAGGTTTATTTTGTTGTTTTTTTAACCCAAGAATTTTTTTGGTGGAAATCAAGTCGATAGAGATCAGGTGTCAGATCAGCAAGCAGGCAGCCGAGGACAGAGATATCCAGCAACAAGAGATCTCTTAAGATGCGCAGGCGAGGCGGCCGAGGTGGATTATGTGGTTGGGCCGAGCAAGCAATTGGTTCGTGACAGGCGTGAGCTGTTGGTAGGCTGGTTAACAGTGGTGTGGACAGGATTTCTTAATCCCAAATTGCCAATGGGTCGCAAACTCACAACGAACGAACGACTTGGTGTGTGTACGGGGTAGGAAAGGCGTATTTTGGGTGGAGGGAAGAAGGATGAGCAACAATAATAAACTAGATAGGTCTAAGGTGGTAGGTAATCCGTACTTCGGTTGACCATTTCGTAATGATCATCCGGAATCAGAGAGAGCAAGGAATGAGCGATCAGCCCAGGAATATGGGACGGTCGGGCACGGTCGTAACAGTTCTGTGTAGATGCCTACAAGCACAGATTGCAGGTTGACTGGGCATGTGTAGGCATGGGACCCTTGAAAGTGATGGATATTGGATGGTGCGTGCTCCGCCCTCGTAAGTGCTGAGAAGGAAGAGAAAAGGAGCTTGGTGATTCAAGCTTGAGCTCAGTTTAGTCCAGACTGGGGGTCTGCACTGTCGTGGACGTTGAGATTGTACGACTGACTACCTAGGCCACATCCCAAAGTCTGAATTTCGGCTGCTGTCCTCAATTGTGCGCATCCGGCTTGCGACAGCGATAGATGCTTACCACCTAGGTAGGTAGGCAAGGTACATGTAGTCTATTCGAACAGTACGGATACAGGTAGGGCGCCTCGCGGTAGCTAAGGAAGGCATTGAACTGGAGGTTGAAGGAAAGAAGACAGCTGCGGATGCTGACTGGCTCCCTCTATGTTGAATGAGCATCTGCCCTGCCAGACAAGATGGCTAGCTGTCTCGCTCGCTGGTTGGCTGCCCTCAACGAGGATGGCGTGCAAGTTTAAGAGGGATGGCTGGTTGATGAGGGCATTGGGGGAAATGATTATCGGAGGTTGTAAGGCGAGGGGGTAACAAGGGGGTAACAAGAGACCCATTCATTAACTTCCACCAACGGCTGGGCATTTGACAACAAAGCCGAAAAGCTCCTTTTTTTTACCGTGCTCTCTCTTCTTTCTCATTTTCTTTGCCTCAATCTTTTTTGGCCCCTCCGTCTCCTTCTGCAAAATCCGCCAACGAGGAGGTTGCAGGTTTGCGGGGGTCCTTGCATTCCTGACAATCCCTCAGCAAGGGGACGACAGATCGACCCAACCGCCAATGGCCCGACCAATGGCAGAGTGGCACGAATGACCTAATGTGCCACCATCACGAACCCTCGTTTCCACGACGCGGGAAAACAATCGACGAATCCGCTTTCCGCCGTGTTTTCGCATTCAGTGGTACGCTCTGTGTCGTGGGTGGAGCCTGATTGGCTGGCGCCATGCACTGTGGTATGTTTCGAAACAATGGTCTGCAGACGGTTGAGCCGTGATAAACCCCCTAGTCCGTTTCAGGTGGCCAACCGAGCAACTGCTGCAGCGCAGTAGCTGACACCCAAAACGCCTCACCATACATATGATCAAGGCCTCAAAAGGTGAGCGAGAACACTGAGGTGATATTCCGTAGAGATCGGGCGAAAAGACAGGCCCGTGTTCGCAGCCCGGCTGCTACAGGAAGGAAACGACGCAGATGAAAGAATACGAACATGCCCGTCAGCCGCTCCCAGCCCTTGATGATTTCTCCGTCAAATAAGGGGGGGTTCCTGGTAAAAGTAAAATTCAAAAAAATCGACCCCCACACCTAGCAAATGTAACGAAGTCTCGGGTGGAAGGTCTGGTGCTGCCGTCTTCCTCAGTAGTACTGATGTACACACGCACAGAGCTTCCTAGCGCTGTCGCTGTCGTTCTTCAGTCAGGTCAGCAGGGTCGGCCTAGCAAGTTGACTTTGGGATTTAGAGGTCTCCAGCCAGTACCCTTGGGGGCTGTCACTCGATCTCCGTTCACCTACACGTACATGTACGACAGGTCCGGAATATGGAGCAATGATCCTCAGCGGATCTCCTCTGATCTCCGCTGATCTCCTCTGATCTCCTCTGATCTCCTCTGATCTCCTCTGATCTCCTCTGATCTCCTCTGATCTCCTCTGATCTCCTAGTCCGCTGTGTTTTTGTTTCGAGATCACCTGCCATCCCGACTTAATTTTCTTCTCATAGTGTACAAATACGCCCTAATTATTAGGGGACGCATGTCTTGTATGACTGCACCACGCACTGACCTGGCAGCCGCCTTGAGGCCAGAATCATTGATGGATGGGGTTGATGCCCTGCCGCAGTAGTTGGTACTAGCCGTTTTTATTTCCGCTTCTTTTCCCACCTTTTTTTCTTCTTCAGTGTTTAGTATATCCAGCCGCCCAACCTCCGACCACCTGTCTGCCCATCTTGCTAGACCCCGTTTCTCTTGACGCAGCCCGGGTGTTACTTGTGCTTCTTACTTCTTTCTCCTCCCTGGGCTACGTATCCACGAGGGCGGCCAAAGATGAATCAACGCTCGTATGCTGCACACTTCCGACGCGTACTTCATATAGAGGATAGAGTGATTTCTGTCGCATCCCGTAGCCGGAGCAGGCGATCTCCAACTGCAGACAGGTACGGAAGCAAGGTCAGGGTTAACATCAAAAGGTGCAATCCTACAACGCACAGTCTCCCGCATGGCTCAGGCGTTTGAAGCACGCAAATTTCCCCGGCTCATCTAGGTCTGGTGTAAGCCAGCTGTCGGACTAAACGCCCCTTTGATGCAACCATCTATCGGGCCATTATTTTCTCATGTCATGCACAGTTATTGAGTCTTGGGCAAACCAACAAGAACCTGATGGTATGCTGGCCGGCTTGCAGCTATCTACGTCCACACCTGCAAACTGCACCGAGATCCCACCACCTTCGCAGTAAGCAACATGGATTCGCCTAAAACACACCCACACCCACCACTCAAGGTGCGAGCTGCAGGTAGGCAAATCGGACATGATGAGTGCTGCAGTCGATCGATTCGGGATGTTGCCGTTGGATGCTTCACCTCGAACGTTAGCAGGGTTAGTGTTAGCGTAGTTGGACAGACTCGAGAAGGGAAGGCGCCCATGCAGGGGCTCGTTTCGCAATACGAATCCACAGCAGCGGTGGGCGGGGCGAGAAACGGGATTAGTGTTGGGTTGGCCAATGGGGACACGATTGCCTCCCGCCTCTAAGCCCCCATAACCAACCTACCTCCAGGCTCCCTTTGGACCTTTCACTACTTGCTTAATCATTTGCCGTTGTTGGTGCTGTGTTGGGAGGGAGGGGGTTTCCATGTTTCACACATACAAGTATAATTATGGGGGTTACGGTACAGGCGTATTTCACCTAGATGTATTCAGGAGTTGCGATGCCAGCCAAAATTGACATACCTACCTGAGGTTGTTGGCTGCTCTCCAGCTCTGGGACACCCTACATGCCACCACGCCTCTAGCCAGCCTCAATTTCTACCTTGCCGCCTTCTCACTTAGCTTTTCTCCAATTTCTTATCGGCAGCTAGACGGCTAGCAGCTCACGGTGCCTATACACGGAGCCTCTACTCTCGAAACTAGTTAAACCCCGAGGATATTTTGCGTTCTCAGGGTGTACTGGCTGGCATGTGTATCACGGGATGAACCGGCGAAACCGGGCCCAGAGACGCCTACCAGTGTACCACAACTCGGAACGGGTATCAAAGACGGAGTGATTTCGACCTAGCAAATTCAATACGGCTAACTGCGCTTCGGAAATGCAGATAGATGGCGCTACCGACTAATAGGGTAGCACAGCAATTTTTTTGAATAAAATTCTGGTCTAGATTGAAGGCCAAAGGTTGGTCACGGTCAACAACAACGGCTGGTACGACTCAGGGAAGAGGTATGACCCGGAGACTTCACGCGATCTCATAACCCTCCGAGTCTCAGCGTAGGTTTTGCCAAAAGGGATCCAATCCACCAATCAGTACGAACTGCGTATGTCGTTAGTTTCTACCAGTCTAGTACATAATTATCCGACTATCCGTCGATCAGTGACAGAGACGTCACTTTCATCAACCCTGTCTACGCAGGCAGAATACTACCTACTGTAGTATGTACCCATCTGAAAGGTAGGTACAGGCGTCCCGGCCGTCTCTTCTCATCTTCCTTGGCTTTCAACTCCTGCAAGCCCTTCAACATGCGCACCTCCCCTCCCATCTAATGGAAGCTCTCCCCTCCCCAATTCCAGAGGCGGCTGCCGACGAACAGGGTCCATTTCAGCTTGCGTCTGCCAGCGCATCTGGATGCAACCCTCCACCTTCAACTTGATGTAACTTGGAGGAGGAAATGGACGAGACATGCTGGCAAGCAACCCACCGGTCAGTTCCTGGTTGTCGACTGCGAGTCCATGTCAAGTGTGATGTAACAATGCCATTACGTCAGCATATCTTGCGAGCGATGGAACCGGCTCGTTATTACCTACGGAGTACTCCCGTCGTTATTAGAACCACCTCCCAGCCCTCGCTTTCTTTCCAGCCTCGAGCTGGCAATTGCACGAATTCCCACCCTCGAACCCGGCCTTGCTCCAACAGGTAATTCGAGGCGCTCTTCGCTTGAGAAAGCCCGCAGTGAGTAAATATGTGGTGACCCGAGACCTTCATTGAATGCCATGACACCCGTGTCAGGCAACTAGCCCAGTTAATCACCTAGGTTGTCAGAATCGGATGGAATGGGTTGAGTGATTCAGGGGGTCATATCATGCAATCATCTTCCCCATTCCCGGCTTGACGCACCAACCGGTCTCGCCCGGAGAGGCGGCTTCCAGTTCATCGTAAGTAGGCGCCGGTTCCCGAAAGGCCGACTCATAAATTCGTAATCACAGGCTCACAGCAGGCATGTATGTGCCGGATAACCGCATAGGGGACTTGCATGGATCGTCACGGTCAACACGGCGTCCAGCTGAACATAGGTTGAGGTGACAGGTCGCAGAACCTCAAAGGTGCTATCAGTAATTAGTAAGGCGGTCAGCTACCGTCTGTGTGACTCTTTTGCACGGCATGCTACATATATCTTTACGTCGGTAATTCAAGGAGTCCGACGGCCTGTATCTTATACGTAACAGCGGCGTCGAGAGCACCTATCAATTCTATCTGAGATGAGCAGGCGGTGCCCATGCAAGCATTCACATCGGGCGACAAGGGCCTCGCAGTCAAGTAATGCGTGAAGCAACAGCTGGATAGATCAGCTAGGCG
The DNA here is from genome assembly GCA_003049395.1 of Pseudohalonectria lignicola. Taxonomy (NCBI): domain Eukaryota; kingdom Fungi; phylum Ascomycota; class Sordariomycetes; order Magnaporthales; family Ophioceraceae; genus Pseudohalonectria; species Pseudohalonectria lignicola. The sequence goes on along the minus strand of PYSP01000055.1, from coordinate 3,646 downwards.
TTATTCCATGGGACGAATCTATTGTGTGTCAACACTGTGCTCCCAGACCTGAACGCTAGGGGTAGTTCATCAAAAAGATGGAAAGAAGAAGCAAAAGCCCCCAAGGCTATTGACCTGTAGTTAAGAGATTATATAGCAAGGATCATATAGCATCCTGCAGCCTAAGCCCTCAAGCCCCAGCCAAGTTAGGCGGTGGGAGCCTTTCAAGTTCGCAAGGTGAATACGCTGCTCCCTGAACATGCATACGGAAGCCTACGTTGAGCACGATTCGTTTTAAGTTGTCTAGGCTATGGGAAACACTAAGGAGTGCATCAACGAAGATTCTTGGGTGCCTTTCCCTGCCAACTTGGCATGTGACACCAAAGATACGCATATATTCCTAAAATGAGATTCTAAGATGCGCCTGTTGTCTCTATCGATTTCGCTATTTGCAATGTAACAGCAAAAGCAAATATCATTTCCAGCCTGCAACTATGCCCTCCATGCAAGCTGGATGGTGTCAATAAATGCAGACGAACTTCTCCTACCTACTTCACTTGGTAATTACCACGTTAAAAAGTCAAGGGGTTATAGTTACCACGGAGAAGATCTCGACAAAGGTTAATATTCCGTCCAACAAAGGTGAGTTCACGAAACTGGTTGACCTCCTTTGAATGTTGCTTTCTATTTATTTGGGCAAACTATCTTTGAGCTCAAAGCCGGATACAAATTTTCACGTCGACTTCCATCAATCATATTGTCCCTCTTGGCATTCAGGGGCTCCGAGCACCCCCGGCATCACTAGGTAGAAGGCATGTATTTTGCACGTTTCAACACAGCAACTTCTACTTACTCAATACCTTAGGACATAGCTGCACATGAGATGCTCAACAGCTTTCATGGAGTAAGCGTCCATGAGAGTCCTACTGAAGTGTGTGACTTGATAAATACCAGGCAGTTTGGTCTTGCGAGCAGAGGAGTTATTCGTCTATAATTACCAGCTGGGAGGTAATTGCTGCGACCTTGAATTTCAAATGACCAAATAGATACAGTCTTTTGTTCGGGGTCGGAACTTTTGCTTCCTTGTCGGCTACTCGGTTCCTTGCTTGGAGAGAGACGGGCAGAGCAAACCAAGGCCAAACTGAGAGTCAAGTCAGGAGAACTTGGGAGATCCCACCAAATTGCGGCCTGAGGTACCTAAGTGCACACCTTCAGGTACATACATGCGATAGAATAAACGAGCATGTGACTGCAGTGCCCTGAGTTGGAAACTGGAAACACCCACCCCGCGCTTTTCGATCGCACTCTAGACCGTCCATACCATCTAGGCGTCCAGCGGGCAAGCATGGCAGCAGAAACGCCATCCGACACTCAAATTTGCAAATTCTGTCGTACAGCCGGAGCCTCTGCCGCACAGGAATTCTGTTCGTGTACTCCAGTAGCACGGGCAGTGTAAAGCGACAACTGATTACACCTCAGGATTGAAACAGGCGGTGGCGACGCTCGAGCCGAGGCCCAGGGAAAGACCACGCCCAGGCTTGCAAACACATTTTGAACTAACCTTGAGATTTACCGCTGGCTCGCTACGGTACAGGCTGTCGATTTGTTGCAGGCGAAGCAACGCATACGCCAGAATGATTTTCTGACTGGTTCACACACTCCTCGCCAGCTTGGTGGCTCCGGTGCGTGGCGCCTTCGACGTTGATCTGAATTGACGGGGTGGTTGGCTGTTTTTTCTCCTAGGGCATCTGAATATATGGGAGTGATGGAACTCTCTTCATATCGACAGCTTGACTGCGACTCTGGCAGCTGTTCCGCATTGGTGACGGAGCCTTCTCAGTCACGATGGGCCCAGACTTCATTACATCCTCTCTCCGATAATACACAGAGTCGATACTTAATGGTGTCAGGACCAAGGCATTCGATGTAATGTCGTATTACCATGGCAATGAGTCTGGCCAGATCCCAGGCATCCTTCCAGGCCCTCCGCCAAAAGGAGATTATTATCAGTGGCAAGCTAGCGTGCTCTAGGGGACGATGATTGAGTACGAGCACTACACCAAAGATGAGACCTACAACATAGTGCAGTCCACCTTGTTGTCTCAAGTTGGACCCCAGAGGAACTACATGGGGCCAAACTAGGTAAGTGTCATTTGTGACGGGTGACCTCTTGATATCGTCTTGTGCCGATGGCTAATGCCGAACACACCATAGACTGCTTCGCTGGGGAACGACGATAAGGCATTTTCGGGCATGTCGGCAATGCTGGCGGCGGAGCTCAACTTCCAAACCCCTAAACCAGACCAACCCTCCTGGCTTGTACTGGCCTAAGGCGTCCTCAACACCCAGGCTGCCCCTGAGCGTCACGATTCCAAGTGCGGTGGCGGATTGAGGTGGCAGGTACCGCCCATCAACATCTGAGATGACTACAAGAACTGCACCGATATCAACCTGGCTCAGTTTTCCTACAACGCAGCCGTTTTGTAAGTTCAAATACAGTGTCATTGGGTGTGAAGCGTGGGGAAATTATAACAGAAAAATTGCAGCGTCTGCGTTACAAGTATGCTGACAAGAGGATAGTAGGTGATCTAACCTAGCTTGAAGGGGCCGCATTCTTGTAAAACTTTGTGAGTGTAAATCCGCCGTTTGGTTGAGAGCAACACCCCGAAAATACAACCTCAGTTATGCTGACACCAAAAAACAACTGATATCCGGACAAACGGCAGTGATCTGTGGATGGACAGAGTTGACCGACTCCTCATCCGAACCCTTAAGACTTTCTTCCCCAACGGTACAGCGATGGAGATCTCGCTCCTATTGGACGAGAGTAGCTGACCGATGACCAACTCGACCTGGGGCACAAGCGTCGGCAACCCCAGCGCTGGGCGCTCGAAGAGAACCCGCACGACCCTGCGGCTGATCACATTCGGGGACAAGGCAGCGCCTCGTACAAGCCAAAAGAAGACTGTTGAAAAAAAGGAAGAATTAGAGCAAGGGTAGGCTCGCCAAGCTTGCCAAGCCTCACTAACCCCTGACTTTATCTGTGAGAGATTTACCTTTTAGTAAATTACTCAGCCAATTCTTACTGGATTTGGTATCTTTCTACGTTATTAAATAGCCCTCTTTTATCTCTATAGAACACCCTTAGGTACACGTGATCTGGACTTACTAAGGGTTAGATAAGTTGACTCTTTAGTAGCTTAAGCATTAAGACTTTAATATATTTATTAAAGTTAAGGTAAATTAGATAATTATTATATAATTATATAGGTTATTAAGTTAACTTATATACCTATGAATACTTTTTTATTTTAAGCTTAAGGTGCTGGCTTAGTTGTATTTCTAATTAGGAATACCTTAATAGGCTTAGAGGAGATTTTAAGGATTTCCTCAAGTCAGATTTTAAGTGCAGATTTAAAGATACTTTATATGGCTGTGAGTTGATTTTTAACCTTTCCCATACAAAATAGTTTCTTGGAAAAGACCTTTCTGAACCGGAAGGGTCTGTGTTATGTCAATTGCAGGGGAAGCAATACAGAACAAAAATAGGTAGAAAAGCGCATGCTGTGTTCATTAATTTCTGTGTGGCCGTTGTTGAAAAATGGAAGAATTGGATCAAGGGTAGGCTTGCCAAGTTTGCCAAGCCTTACTTACCCCTGACCTCAAC
>PYSP01000549.1:0-13591 GCA_003049395.1 Pseudohalonectria lignicola | reverse complement strand
GTTCTCCCCTGCGCCTTCGTCGATGAGGAGTTGCACGATGGGAGGCGGGTCGATGACGCGCCTGTCCCGCTCGCCGAAGCCGCAGGATCGCGCCGCCACGGGCTGCTGCCGGACCACGATTCGGTACTCCGACGCCGGCAGCGCTGACAGGGAGGGGAACAAGGACGACGAGGACGCGCCGCCCAGGGTGGCCGTCGACTGGGCCGGGCTGAGCATCATCATCGGCTGCTTGCCCGACGACGACGAAGCGGCGCTCATGGGCTCGACGGGCGCCTTGGGAGACGACATTGTCGAGACTGTAGAAGCCGCGGTGACACCCTCAGCAGTCGCGCTGAGCAGGCTATTGATGCTCATCTGCTTCGCTTCCGGGCGGGGCGACATGCTGCTCTGCTGCGGCTGCTGTTGTTGCCTCTGATATGCAGAGGAGGGGTGCTGTGGTTGGCGATTGTGGTGGTTGCTCATTGGCGGGCTGGTGGGATACTGTTGCGGCGGTGGCGAGCGTTGCAAAAACTGCTGTGGTGGAGGATGAGAAGAGAGGGGGGAGTGGATTCCTGCAGTCGCAGCAGTAGAAGCAGTAGCAGCAGGAGTGGTAGAAGAGGCAACAGACGGTGGGAGGGCGGGGCGCGGTAATGGATTCGACAAGTGTCCCGGAATTGGTTGTGCGTGATGCCTTCCATTGGCAGAATATGATTGTGGTATTAGTTTCCCCATCAGGCCGCCCGCAGCTGATTGACGAGGGTCTTCGTGATGCTGCAGCGTGCGGACGGGTTGCTGCATATGAGGAGGAAGTTGTTTGGTCGATGGCGGTGGTAGAGAGGGTGGCTGACCGCTCCTCGAGGAGAAAGGCTGTTGCGCCTGTTGCTGGTGGTGGTGTTGTTGCTGGTATTGCTGCTGGTGCTGCTGGTGCGCATGCGAGTGCACAGAGTGGTTAGGGAAGCCGCTCCCGCCGCCCCTAAATTGTCCGTCCAGCACATCGTCCGACCTGTCGCTCGTCGTAGAGGACTGAGTGGGCGACAGCCGGACATCGGGGTGGTGTCGCCGGGGCGCCAGGCCATGGTGGGGCTGCTGCTCGCCACCAGTCGGGAGGGGCAGCATTGGCGGAGTCTGGCTCACCGGCGAAGGAGTCGCGTAGTCTCCACCGTAGTACGCACTGGCAACTCGACCGCCGGCGCTGCTACTGTTGATGCCGATACCGAGGCCGTTGCCAATGCCGACGCCCGGTCCGCCACCGCCGTTGTAATGCAATTCACGGCCTGGTGGAGATAGTGGATGATGTTGTGTACCGACTGCGGCGGAGCTGGTTGAAGGAGGGGGAGACGAAAATAAGCTAGAGGGACCTGGTAGGCGACCATTTTGCTGCTGCTGCTGCACATGTGGTGCTGCTGCTGCTGCCGTTGGTGGCGGGGGCGGCGGGTGAGGCGGTGACTGGTACTGGTTTTGGTAATGTTGCTGTGGCTGCTGCAGCTGCTGTTGTTCTTGCTGGTGCTGCTGCTGGTATTGCTCCTGAGGCGAAGGCGACGGGTAGTAGCCCGAATGTCGTGGTGTGTACGCATCATGACTCCATCCGCTTCCTGGTCTCGCCATCGTATCCAACATGGGCGAGAAGTGACTGCGATGTGTGCTTTCGACTGCTGCAGACATGAGGGAAAGAGGTCGAGGGGGCAGGTATTCAGAGCTAAATGGGGGGGGCCTGAGCTTAGGAGGAGAACCCGAAGGCACCTGAAAGAAGCGAAGAGGGAAAAAAGGGCAAACACGAATGAATGGCCAGTCCGGCAAGGAAAAGTGCAGGAATCCTGTGGGTTCTTTGTGCAACCATCCGTCTAGATTAGCACAATGTCTTGTTCCTGTCCTGTCTCGGCAAGACAAAGATGGAAGGGTGCATGTGGTTGGCGTTCGCACAAGCAAACATTTCCCCCCCTCCCCAGAACACCCAGACAGGGGTAGTGAGTGGTTGGAGGCAATGATATATGGGGAGGAGAACAAAACAAAAAAGAAAAAGAGAAAAACAATAAAAAGGAAAAGAACAAAAAATGAGAACATACAGAGCGCAAGCTGCGGGCGAACCCTGCAAGTGGATGTAGGTAGTTGGCGCAATGGGCGTCTTTTTGGCTGTGGCTCAGTGTCTCGGTGTCTTAGTGGCTGTGTGTCTCTGATCGGGATCAGCAGCAAAAAAGGAAGCAAACTACTGGGGTGTAGCAGCCCTTTAAAGCTTGGGTCGTAGCTCTTGCGTCGTGTGTTGTATGTCGTGCCTTCGTGGTCGGTGACCACAGGTGGAAAAAGAAGACCAAAGGGGTAATCACAACTGGGTATCTGGGATTCTATTGTAGGATTCCACGGCCGGCTACATGCGTGGCTGGGCGCACAAGTCTGAGAGCCCTTGCAAGCTGCAACATCAGGATAATTCTTTTTCAGAAAACTCTAGCGGGTCAGACGAGATGGGGACTGAATAGTCTTGGTGAGGGTGGATTTGTGCGAGTGTTGTCGGCAAGTAGGGCGGAGTTCGAACCAGGGGATATTAGTGAGACTTGGAGACAAGGTGATGTCGAGACGTTGAGATATTAGACGAGATCGTTCGTGGTTGCTGGTTTGCTTGCTTGATATCTTGCTTCCTTCTCCTTTCTTTCCTTCTTCCCTTCTTCCCTTTGATATTTTTACTTGCTTGCCCTCTGGCTATTCTCTTGCCTGTCGTCTAGCTCGGCTCCTCTACCGCCAGGCTTGCGGTAATTCGTGCCTTAGGCAAAGCTGTGGTCCTCTGTATCTTTTTGTGCGGCGCGCGGCGCGCGGCGAGTCGATGTGATGTGATGAGCCCGTGTGGGTGCGTGTGGTCGTGTGTTTGTCGATGTGGAGGAGGTAAGGATGTGGGTAGGTGGTCATGTATGTAAGGCAGGATGTCTCCAGGGTGCTCTTGAGGGTGGGCACAGCCGGCATATAAGTAGATTGTGGCTAATAAAAGAGCTCTGGCTCTGGGCGCTCATCAAAGGTAGAAGGCCCTCGGCCTATTTTATTTCAATATGGGAAAGCCTGGGTGACGGGCCATTGTGAGAGATTGAAGGGGTCAATAATAGCGCCTGAGGAGGTATATATCTCGACTTGATACCGTCTGGAGTGACGCTCAAGTCCTGACCGAGACGAATATCTCTCCCCAGTTACGCAACGATCAACAAGCCAGACAGAGAAGCAAGGACAGAGGGGGGCGTATGTTTCCCCCCCTTCTTCCTGTGGAGTCTTTGTGCCTTATGTAGGGGGATAGGTAGGACGCAAGTGGCAGGGTAGCTAGAGCAGCTACCCGTTTTCAGCATGGAAGGAAAGCTGGACGCTCTGATTGTAGTTGGGAATGTACGTAGGTAGCGGGTGCTGTATCATCTGAGTGTGTGCATGCATCCATATGTCTGTCTGTTCTAATGTACGGCTGCAGGTCTGCGTGTCTACTGCTTGTAGCCAGGCCAGAACAGGATACAGAGTCTGCCGAACCAAAATCCAGCAAGCGGGTCTGTGGTCCCACCAAACGAAAACGACAGCATGAGAAGAATTGAATGCGAGGGAACAGAACAGAAAGAGTGGGTGTTATTGCTCCTGCAAGTGCTGGCATGGCATGGATTTGGAGTTGCATGGAGGCTGGTTGAATGGTCTAGCAGTTACCCAGGTTGGCAGAAACAAGCTTGGTGCCGGTGCCGGTGCCTGTGCCTGTGCCAGTGCCATCTCGTTCGGATTGGGAGAGGCGCGTCTTGGGCAATGAGCATGAGCCTGTGTGGGAACAAGCCTGGATTGTAGCTTGATTGCAAGCCTAGCTTGCCTAGCCTGCCTAGTTCCGGGCCACATTGGGATGATGAAGACATGTTGGAAGTATTGGATGTATAGGCTTGTACCAGACCAGGCCAGCACACAGTATCCAGGAAGGCCAGCTTCAGGATGTGCACTCAAATGGACAGAACGGGAAAGGGATTGACTGCATGGGGGCATTAGGGGGGGCGAGCGGCTGGCCCACTGGCCGGTCTTCGATCAGCAATCAATCTGATAATTACCGGCGGCGTTCCGTCATAGGGAAGGAATATCACTCTGTGAGGGCAGGGCAGGGGGTTTGGGGGGGTGTCCGCGAGGGAGAGTTAGGTGAAGGCTGAGGGGCCCACCCCTCACCCGCACATTTCAGTCTCACACACTCTTCTTGGTGGGGAGTCTGCTCGTCTCGTTTGGAAGAGGGGGTCGCGCAGAGATGGAAGTCACTAGACACGCTAAAACTGCAGATGAAAGACGAAAGGAAAGACGGACAAGGGGACGAGGGGCAAATTTGGCGGGGTTGCAGTTTGAGTAGGTATACCTGTGTGGTTAGGTACTGGGTAGGTGGTACTCCCAGTGGTGGTTCACCTGCTCTATCTCTCTCACATCCAGTTGCCACATGCGTAGAGTCCAGTTCAATGACTGCTGGCTCAACCTAAACCCAGGATGGCGACCCTAAGCAACCACGCTAACCAGACCAGCCAATCTTTGCTGCTACCTCCGCAGCTCAAGGCTGCTGCAAGCTGCAAGCGACGACCGTGGGCGGCGAGTGAGCGAGCGGAGAGAAGTGGAGGTTATGCATGTGAGTTGGGTGTTGTGTGTCCGTGTCTGTGTCTGTGTCTGTGTGTGTTGTGTGTCCGCGTGCGTGCAACTGCCCTCTTGTGCGGAGGAAAATTCAAATAATGGTACGTATACCTGTAAGCGCTGCAAGGCAATACCTACTGCGCTGTCCTGGTGCGAGGTGGTAGTGCCAGGTGAGGCAAGGACACCAAGAGCGGATTGAAAGGCGGTGGCTTGAGAATGTGGGAAGGCAAAGTCAAGGGACTGGCATGGAAAGGAGACGTAGAAACCGTGTCTCGCCTGGCTCGCCTGTATCTCCAACTGGACTGCACTTCCCGGCTCCGTGTCTGCGCCTCAGAAGGAGATGTGCGACCTGCCGTCGCGCAGGCTTTGTGGGAGTGAAACCGAGCTATTGGGGCCGCTGCACTTCCTCAAACCGCTCAAACATAACCGGTTCTTCCAGCCCGGGACCCATTCCGTAATCCGTACACCACGGATACAATGTCAGGCGGCGGCGCCGTAGCGGAGGGAGAGGCCAGGGGTGGGGATTGACTGGAAGGGTTGGAAGGGTTGGAAGGATGGTGGTGTGGAAGGGTGGGAGGACTCTACTCCTTCTCTGTCCTTTTGGTCAGTTCCGGTCTAAAATAGCCGTGCCGTGCGATTGCTTGAAAAGCTCTCTGGTGTTTGTGGCTAGTGCGGATACCGTATAGGTTGTGGGTGCAGTCAATGTTGACGCCCGCATGAGCTTGAAGGTCCCTAGTGTAGGAAGTCCCATTTCTGTGGGGCTTACTCAAGTCTCAACTGGTACAAAATTAGCGTCTGGGCTCAGTGTTGTACACGGTGGAGTGCACGCCGGGCCGTATGTCTAGCGGGGAGGCCAGCGGGTCCAGCGCTGTAGCGAGGGCGATCGAAGAAGAAAAGCTCCGGGATAGATCCCGCGGCTTTCTTCGCCAGATTCGACGACGGGACGGGTTGAGATTATCAAAACCTTCCTTTTGGCGTTCCGTCCCATTAACGCCCCTCGAGGAACATTCCTCCCCATATTCACAATATTGATTTGCATCCATCTTCCAAGACCCATCTGCCGGCTTTACTCTTCTGATGAAGTTGATAAAAAGATGTGCGTTTCTAAGCGTGAATATCAATCAAGTCGTCCAAAAACCCGGGGATTGATCCTTAGCCCGAAATCACGGGCTGATCGAAAGCTAGTCTCGCTAGTCAGTCAGGCTGCACTCATACTGGTAGACTGTCAACGTGGGAGCCGCGAGATGACATAGGACTTCTTGGTGGTTTGGCCGTCTTGCTTGCCCTTCATATTCCTTGCCCGGCCGGTCCCTTGCCAACGGATGTAGGTATGCGGTCGCTCAGACTCGTCTGATGTGGTGATGTGAGGGATGCGAGGATGCGTCGCTTAGGCGTCATGATGTTCTTCTTTTCCGTGTCGCTCACTTGGTTCGTCCTTTCTCCCTCCCATCTCCTCCGCCGAAGTCCCACCCCCTTCTTGTCCTTGATTTGTCTGCATACGTACTGCCTAGTACAATGCCCACACCTACTCTGTACACCCACTCCTAAGCCAACGCTCATGCCGATGTATTCACCATTAAGACCAGATCTTCAGAACTCAGAGCGAGGAGTCTGCCGTGTTGTCTTGCCTGATAGGCGTATTTTCACGGACAGTCTACCCCATGCCCTAACTTTCGGAAGCTACCATGCACGCAACTCGATAATTCTTGAGCAGCTTGTCTCAGTCTGGCTACACTATTTAGCGTGCTACCATGACGCTGGGATATTCCTGGAGTGATGCATCTACGACCTACTGCGAGTACGCAGTACGGTCCTTTCCCACCTGTACGCAATACAGTTCTGGCTAGAAGTGATTGCTTGGCGGACGAGTCTAGTTGTTTCGACCCTGAACGAATGTTTCTTTGGTTGTTGGATGGGTCCGTGCATACCATCCTCCCTCCTTCCTCCACCTCGAATCCACCTGGAACCGCGCTCCGGGCTGGAGGAGTGCAATCCGTCCTACGAAGATGTGGTGTAGTCCCCGGCCTTGTCTTCACCAAGCCCTCCTTGCGGCATCCCCGCACTCCCTGGCGGTCTGGAGACTTGCCGTTTGCCACACATGCCACACACGGGCCTCAGTACGGAGCACATCAAGCTAATAATAAACCCCCAGTATGGCTGCGTGGTCGTTGTTGGAGTGAATGGTAGTCCTGGGCCTCACGCGGCGGATACGGGTAGCGCCCAGACCCCAATACTGCGGGCATAGAAGACCGTTTTGAAGAGTAGAGCGGCGGACGAGAGGAACTGCCATTTCCCCGCGTCTGTCCCGAACAGCGGCGAGAATGTTACTGGTAGGTAGTCGAGTGTCATAGACGGCGAAGGACAGCAGCCAGTACCTAGCTATCGAGAGAAATAAAGGCAGCCCACCACGACATTGAGAATACCACCCTTTCATCTCAGACAAGACCGGGTAGAGGGATGGATCGCCACGCGCAAATATATGCGCGTTTGGGAGGTTCCACCCCGATGCGTACGAACTACAAAGAGCACGAAGGGCTGGGTGCGTGTCTCAGTTGCTTGGTTGCGTGGTTGCTTGTTTGTCAAGGTGGACGCTAGCGTGGCTGGATACAAACATTCGTAGTAAATAACCGATCGTCATCTATTGGCCAACTTGGATGTCTTATCAAGCCACACCGGTCCATACTAGTATAGTACTCGCTGATTCTCAGACGGACAGGGTTGCCTAGGCCTCTCCCAGTTGCCCATTTGCCAACTCAATCGCTAATCGTACTGCCATGGGGGATGGCAGGATGAGTGGCAGGGAGGAATGGTGGCATGGCAGGAGGCGGAAGGGTGGAATAAGAGGAATTGAATGAGAGGAAGAAGGAAAGGCGCTTTGGGCCCATGCAGCCGGCGTGGTTCCTCACAAGCCAAGCATCTGTCGGGAGGGTTATGTTGAGATAAATTAACAGCTGGCAGTAGTTGCACAAGGGGGGGACCCGGTTCAAGGCGGCAGGTCGGGCGGGTGGTGGGGCAGGATGTTACCCTGATTCCGGGTTTCCTGGCCAAACTTAAGGAGCCACCAGGCCAATCTCGTTCCCTCACACGGATCCATACGTATCTTTATGACAAAAGAGTCGTGTGCGCCTGTGACGAGAATAAATTGCGACTTAGAAAAGAGAATCGTGGCCTCCCTCTGCACCAATCCTCACCACGTAGTACATGTAGTACTACGTACCGCTAACCTACCAGCTCTGCCAGGCAAGCCTGGTTGAGGTGTGGGGCCCACCACGGATAGACAGTGTTGGGGGGAGGCGCCAACATCACTCTAAAAATCACTCTAATCACTCCAATCACTCCACACCACTGGCAGATCACCACTTGTGGCCCTCACAAACAGCGCAGTAGTGCTATGCAGTGTCCTGCATGCTCGTTCCACCCAGCTGTGGCAATCCACCTTGTCCGACATTTGATGCCCACGATGCCGTCGACGCCTCGGTTAATACTACGGATGCCAGCAAGCCCAGCAAGCACCGGATGGTCACCAGGCCTGTCGTGCTTCAAGTCGTGTTCCGGTAGACCCATTAGGTTCCAGTAGCACCTGGAGGGGAAGCTCGGAGCGAGCCACTCACATCGAGCGCAGACAAGGTTGCAGTCTCATCAATGGGGACGTGCTCGGGTCATGGAGCGGGTGTGTCTTGCCTCAGTCTGGAGGAAAAGCCGGGAGAAGACGAGCCCTTGGACCAGGAGCCTGGAGCCTATAGCCTGGAATTTGGGTCCGGTTTGTGACCTCCCTTACGCAGCTGGCGTTGTATGGCTAAATACAGAGTAAGGGTCCTTGATGTCGTCTCCATCGTGCTATCGAGGATACGACTATATTCGTGCGTGGTTAATCCGTACTCCATGCATGTGTAGTCTGTCGAGGTCTCAGTTACATTATTACTAAGAACAGTACCTGTGTTCTCTTGGGGATTCACCAACCGTCATACAAAGAGCGGTGCCAACAACCGCCAGCTACCAACAGCGATTCGAGCAGCATTTTCTCCCCCCCTTCTCCGCTGTCTCCCTCCTACAAGGTCATGTTTTCACTTCTAGATCCTGTCACATCGGCCGGCCACAGCGACATTGTCTATATTTCGGCTCCTTTCCCGATCGAGTAAACTCCTCGTCATCATATTATAATCAAGACAGGTTTGCAGATTGGGTCCGAACGGGTGAATCAGACACAAGAGCAAAGGGAAGCAGAGGCAAGCAAGGAGTACAGTCAATGACTCAAAATAATCAAGATACGGATTACATACGTCAAATAGTTTTTTCTTTCCCGGTCACCTCTCGCACGAAATCCCAGAACCCTACCTAGCATCCAGTAGCATCAAACGTGTCTGAATTTCGACAGGGAGAGAGAGGAGGGTTGCACTGTCGTGACTCGGGGACTCGCCCTGAGCAGCCCGCGGGACCGAGATGAGCGTGTTGTCCGGAGGAGGTAAAGAAGGAGGCAAAGATTCCATGGTTTGGGGTGTGGCGGGGTTCAACAAAAAAAGGTCGTGGACAGACGCGGGAGGCGGGAGCCTCTTTTCAGTTGACGAGTGATATCTCACAACTCCTTTTCTCCGACTCTCGGTACTTCCGTCCACCTCAGCTTGCGTGGTGCAATGCTCAACTGCTGCTTAAAAAAATAATTCAAAAACCAACAGAAGCAAAAATGGGTGTGTCGCATTGCAATCAGTGTGGTGAAGACCCACGGTTCCCACGCGGCATGCTGGGGTCCACCAATCCAACAACCCCGCCTTGTCCCCCTTGCCTGCCGTAGTACGTACGGAGGTACGGAGGTACCTACCAAGGCCAGGAAACACTCAGACCAGTTAGGGGTCTTTGATTCATTTGTTTGGGATCTTGGATGGTGATTTTAACCTTCTTTTTTTCATTGACACCTCCCATCGATCTTGGCTGGTCCGGGAGTGAACTGTGTGATGACTTCAAGGCTTTCAAATCTGGCTGACAGTCCTGTCTCCACGTACACTGGGCAATGAGATACCACTCCCCGGGCTGTTGGTAAATATGGTTACCCACTAGTCTACTCTAATAATCAACGAGACCACCTGGACGTACGGATCCGTAGGGTCTGGTGCCTCATTCTCGCAGATTATTACCGTCGGCACTAAGGATTGTTCTGCTGTTCCTACAACTAAGTACTTTTCTCATGCAGTAGGTTATGCCAAGAGGAGGGATCGCAGCTCGTCACCCTCAGGGACATCCACTCATCAACCAGCTTTCCATTCGATGTCCAGAACCACAACCTGAAGCAGCCGTCCTTGGTGGATCGCAGGGAGGAGGCCAAAGGGCTAGGACCCAAGTCCAGCAGCAGTCTGCTGCTAATCAGCCGCTCCCACGGGACGGCACTCAGTCTCATTTGTTGGTCGCAAGAGAATCTCCGAGCCAGCAAACAAGGCAAAGCTAGCGAACAGGCGGGCTGCCCATCCACTGGTTCACCAAATCTGAGCTCCGAGAGTAGCTCCCAGTCACTCGCAATGTTCATTTGGCGAGTAATCATCTCATAAGCAACACGGCCCGAGTAAATGAATAAGAGAAGCAGGACCCAGATATGGACCGAGAAATAGTCCGAAGGCAGCATCACAATTCGCCAATTCGATTGGATACCAAAGGCAGCCCGTTCGTTCCTCTCTGGCGTCTGCTTCACTCTTTAGGGGTTGCTGCAGCGGCGAAGCCCATCCTACCTATTACCAACCATGAAGAAGCCAGAACAGCATAGTAGTGCCCCTTGTCGATAATACCTTGGTGCCTTCCATGGGCAGGTGGTAAACCTTGGTCAGGCTGCGACAACCAGGCTCTAACAACTCGGTCCCGGCGTTTCTCTCCGGCCTCGAGTCGTGCCCCGTGTCGACTCTTCCGCACGTATAGAATACAGCGCCACCCACGGCAGTCATTTTTCTGACCACCTCTCCACGTCCGGGCGTTTATTACGGATTCATCGGTCATCTAAGCCTCGTTCTCTCTGGCCCTCGGCGCACGCTTTGGTTCTTGTCATCCCTTCGTTTGGCCCATGGAGATAGAGTAGCCCATGAAACATTCTGCGCTCCCATTACCTAGCCACTTGAACGAAAATCTGGCTAGCTGCCACAGGACCCGGCGAATTTCAGGATTTCAACTTGCCCTCTTGCATAGCAAACAGGGAGTATCCCGCACTCTGCACAGCAGTGGACTCACCCGGGATACTGCCAGGAGGGAATCTCCCACTGGCGCACATCAGGAGTCAAGGCGTCCGAGTTGCCTTGCTGTCATTTCCATCACCCTCCGGTGTCCTGCTCTTTCTGCCATCCAAGCATGCTCAACATTGCACAGTGACTTCAGAACCCTGTCCAGACCGGGAACGCCTCTCTGCTCTTGTTGCATCTGTGACGTGAGAGTGTGGCGTGGATCCGGTATCTGGATCCGGATAAAGAACCAGATTCGACGGGACTTTTCTTCCTCCTCCTCCTCCTCCTCCTCGGTTCTCCCTCAATGCCCGCATTACATCCTATATTGGAATTTGGCTCGTTAGGTGTCAGCTGTCTCGGTTTTAACTGAGGCACGTATTAGGCCAGCATAAGATGCTCAGGCGCGGAAGGGTGACTCGGATGCGGATGTGAATGGGCGACGGAATGGGCCATGATATTCCGTCCCCTGCTACCTGTTGCGGCTTCCCTCTGGATAATCAAATCATTGGATCTTTGGCTCGCTGAGCTGGCCATAGTGTACGGGCGTGATGCTCCCGTCGTACCCTCTGCCGCTCTGCCGCGTTGCTACCCTCCAATATGCTACTTTGAGATATGGAGATATGGAGAGCTGGAGAGTTTGCAGAGGATGCACGCAAGGTGACATAGTGGCTACAGTGGGAAGATTGCATCACATTTCCATCTCTACCCTTAGTGCGTACACACTACACAAAGGAGCCTGCCTAGGTAGATAGGTACGTACGTACGTACGTATCCGTGGTCACGTTCGAGTCTGTCAATTCCTAAGCTCCGCGGTTTCAACCTCCCCCGGGTCCTCGCAGTCCTTGAGCCTTTACTGCTAACTTCTGTGACAAGTGGGCAATCATTTCATTTCACCTGCGGCTACCCGTGAACAGGTTAATGTTGGCGCGACCGCCGAGCCCACGACGAGTCTAGAACAATGATCTCTCACATTCTCACACTCACACACCTCATGGTATAAATGGTGGACTTCACATGAGCAGTGCTTGGTGTACTTGCGGATACTGATTTGTAGTGTAGTGACGTGATAATTGCCTGAAGCTGTCCTCCTTGCCTTCAAGGGCACCCCTACTGCGGTAGCAGAGTGAGCTGCCATCACATATTACATCTCCGGTACGGCCGTACGACAACCCTCGAGGCTACAACAAGAGGGACCTGGCTTGTTCCCGTTGTAATCGAGGGGCTTACGAGATCTGTTAGGTGCCTGCTAGGCAAGGGGACAAAGTCAATTCAGTCGATTTAGAGTGGAAGTGGCAGGTCGGCGCTGATCACTCAAGGATTGCGGGCTGCGCCCGGACATGATTCGCACGATACCTTGCTCTCCACGTTGCTGGCGCCTCGCGGGCGAGCAAAAGCGTGGTCTCCCTTTCTAATGATTACCCTATGCAGTAATTGTCATCCATGTAGCTAGAAGCAAGGGAGCAGAATTCTTTCGCAGGTTGTAAATGCATGGCCGCCAATACGGATACGGATTTTATTGATAGCGATTGTCCGCCAGACAGCTGATGGCCACGGCATATTGTCTTTTCATTCAGAAACCAACCACCGATCGGATCCGCTCGATCCATCCACCTAATCGCGTCCCCTCACTATCCGTACCTACACAATGAGCAACCCCAAATTGTGCAGGTCACAACCCCAATTCGCGAGACCCGAGAAATCTCGTGTGCCGTGGGCCTGTGGCTGCCTCAAGTCTCGCTGAGTAGACTTGAAACTGCGGCTAATGTCACCCAAACATCGGCACGTGCTGCACAAACCGCGTCGAGCCACGTACGGGTAATCTATGTGAGGACCCCAAGGTCTTTCTCGAAGGTGTCGCTCGACGGTGTCAAATTCCGCCTGGTGAAGCCAGGCAATCTAAGGAGGCAGGAACGGGACAAGCGGTGATCTCTGGCATGGCACATGGCACATGGAGGAGTCGCACAGAAGTCGCCAATCGCATTCGATATTCCAGAGTTCTGTATCCAAGCCCGGCATTCCATCAAAACAACAAGGCCGACTCATTCTCTCCCCTCCGTCCTTCTGCTTTCCCTGTCAGGCTCCAGACCATTGTTTCGTCCCATCTCTTGTGATCGCAGCACAAGGCATGACGAACTCTGGGAGATCATTCAGTCTCCCTCGCATCACTCGGGTCAAGCGATTCTGAGTCCGGATGAAAATTGTCCGTGGATGTTGATGCTTCTGGAAGGACTCTTGTGAACGGACAATTCTTCCTCATCGTCATGCGCTACTGCAATACCCGCCAGCCCTTCTTTTCCCAATCTTCCTCCTTCTCAGTCACACATACAGACATAGAGTACACCGGATAACCAGACGAGCACGAAGACCGACCTGTGATGATCCCGCACCCTCAAATCAAAGAGGAGGCCAGCCCGGATAAATCCTTGGTCCCATGGTTCTCTAATCCCACAGATTCTTCGGCTTCTCGAAGTCGTCGAGGTCCCGGTATTGGAGAGGGGGGATGTGTGTTGAAATGTGTTTTGTTGAAAGGTGCTGACTCCGGGATGGGGCCAGTCACCTCCCCGGCTTCATATCGGACATTTCCCCCTTGCCATGGCCTCCTCTTCATATTTGTTTGCAGTGGATGGTGCTCGATAGGATGACGGGGTTCCATCTTGGTCATTAAATCTGCGGCCATCAATCTAAGAGACCTCCGGATTCCTGGGAAACAACGCAGGTTGCATCAAGGCTCAATATCGAATGTGAGCAACCCGCGGCGGGTATTTATCCTAAGCGACCATGAGCCGACCCCGATCCCACTGGCCACAACACCCCAAAGC
>PYSP01000548.1:0-13678 GCA_003049395.1 Pseudohalonectria lignicola | reverse complement strand
GGTGGGCGGGTACGCAGTAACCATAGACACCCCCTATGGAAGCCGTCCAGGACGATACCATCCCAAAGGCAGCCCAAACATCTTCAATTGACAAAAGATCTCTCATGCAAAACAACTTTAATGGCTATGACGCAGCATCCCTTCTTGAGGGCTGCTGCTTGTACTACGTAAGAGCTTGCACAATCAGCGCATAGCATCCGACTCACGGAGTCACGATAGGGGGATGCCCAAATCGCCAATGGGTTATGTCGCCAAGAGAAGCCCCACCACCCCCTCCTAAAGGTTCAGCGGGATTAAAATCTTAGCGGAGGTGGTAAGTAGGCCGTGCGGCGTCCAACGTAATCCGTCTGGTGCTTGTGCGTCGGATTCTCCTTGCAGCGTACGGCATGTTCGGAATGGCTGTACCAAGGACAGGCATATGTTATCGTCCAAGAAACGAACTGGAAACTTTTCCTTCCCTCCTCTAGGTTCCTAACCTCCGGAATGGTGCGATTTCATGCGCCATGAGGATTTTGATCTTTTAATCCCACGCCAAGTAAAGCTTTCGGGGCTCTGGCTCTGTATTATCGTTCCTCATTCTGCCTCAATTTCATCTTTACAAATAGTCGTTAGCACCACCCCCGGCTAGCCGTTCGGATTCCCGGAGCATCCAATAGGTTGAGAATTGGAGATCGAGTTTAGAGATGCCAAACTGAAGCAAGAGTGCCTCTCTCGAATTGCAAAAACCCAGGCCAGACGAGCCAGGCGAACCAGGCGAGCCGGCCGGCGACTGGCGACTGGCGACTGACGACTGACGACTGACGATTGAGACGTTTGAGACCATTGAAACGATCGGAACGATCGAAAGGGTCGAACCGGGGCTGCAAGAAAGAAGGAGCGGAAGCACAAACAATCACCATGGTCCTCCTCCCATTCCCCCTAGGGGAAAACGTGACGGACACTCTGATCGGTGGGGTCCACTTCAACCTCACGATCCTCCGCAAGTGGGGGTACGAGTACTACAGCAACCAGACCATCTCCAACGGATCGTGGTGCATGCTGGCGTTCGAGCCGCACACACCCAAAATTCTCCTGGAGAACGGCACCTTCATTAACTCTACCTGGTGCTACACGGCTGTCCTGCCCATCGGGGTGCGGGCGGGGGTCGGTCTGGGTTTCATCGTGCTCTTCGCGCTGGCCATCGTCCTGACGCTGATGAACCTGCATCGGCACGGCCGGCTTTTCCTGCCGACGACGAAGCGCTTCTACCCGATCGGCCGGCGGTGGCAGTGGTACTGGGCCCTAGCTACTTGCGCTTGCGCCCTAATCGGGCTGGTCGCAAACATCGACGTGGACCGGTTCTACCTGCCCGAGCTGCCTGTGGTTCTGGTCTCGTTCTTCTGGTACGTGATGCAGATGTGCGCCGTGGCCATCGTCTGGGAGGCGACCCGGCACTGGGGCAGCTGGATGGAGCGGCAGTTCGTCGACCCGGACCCCTTCGCGCTCCCCGCCGACGGCCGCGACAAGAGGGGGCGGGTCGAGCTCTTCGTCCCGCTCGTCTTCTACGCCTTCTTGTGGCTCAATTTCTTCCTCGTCGTGCCCCGGAACTGGGGTCCTCTCGAGAACCAGCGTTCGCCCGAGCAGACGCTGCGCGACGCCGCCCCCACCGCCACCGACGCCCGCTTCAAGGCCGCCGTCTTCTTCCTGCTCTGCGCCTGGCTGACCACGATGGCCTCGCTGCGCCACTCGGTCAAGCACTACCAGCCCCGCAACCGCGGGCTGCTCAACCGCGTCGTTGGCATCTTTGTCCTCACCCCGCTACGCCTCCAGATCTTGCTCTTTCTCTGCCTCGCCCTCGTTGCCTACCAGGGTCTGGCCGCATGGGTCTTTGACTACTCGGTGCTCAACATCAAGGGCAACGTGGCCGCTATTTACGCCGGCGGCTACGCCCCGACCGTACTGATCATCTACGTCCAGATCGTCGCCGGCTTCCTGAGGCCGAACGAGGACCTGGAGCTGATGCGTCAGCGGAGGGAACGCGGGGTCGAGGAAGACGCTCAGCTGGGAATGACGCGCAAGCCGGCCTGGTGGCGACGCGCGAGGGGCGACGCGCCCCGGGCCGGCGAAACCATGCGAGAGCGCGTCGAGAGGAACGTGAGGGAGATTAGCGGCCGAAGGCCAACAGCGACCGCCGCAGAGAGGGCTGCCGAGATGAGGGCCGGCACCGGCGCTGTCACAGCATCAGTCAGTGCCGCCGGGGGGGATTCAAGCACTGTCGAGATGAGCCCTGTGGACAGGATACACAGCGTGCAGAGCATACACAGCACAGGCACAGGCACAGGCACAGGCACACATGGTGGCGCAGTCGACCACCCCGGCACCACTGTCGGCACCACTTCTGACAACACCCGCTCCACTGGCCCTGTACCCGCGCCCGCACCAGCACCCGCACCTTCAGCAAGACCATTGGTGGAACCATACGCCGGGCGCTCCGACCGGCGGAGAACCGAGCGGACGATGCAAGCTGTGGCTGGCATTCTATTCCCCACCCAGGCCGACTCCGCTTCAGCTGCACAAAGGAGGACAGAACTGATGCAGGATGGTCCACCTCCTCCATACGATGGGAAGAAACGAACGCTACCTTCTGGCCAATCACGGCCACAGGACGCAGATTCACGAAGCAATAGTGCGGCCTCTATAAACTCACCGCCGCAGCAAGTCCGGAGCATGTTGGATGTCTAGTAAGCAATCAAAGCCGTCGTTTGGCCATTCTTGTATTGCTTCTTCAGTATTCTTCCTCCCCTCCCGTCTTTCTTAGTACAAATATTTTTATAATTGTTTCACACCCTTCTTTGATATACGAATATGGTGCAACACGTCTGGGCTTGCCCTATCAACACATGTTGATGACGACCTGCCTAGACCGTGATAGTTTTGGAATCTGAAGAGGGGGGTTATCACTTGTGGCAAGTTGGAAAGACTCGGGGAAAACATGTGCAGACCGGGTTGGATCAGGGATTTTGGCAGGCCTGTTGTGTAGGTGTATAACTACCTACCTACCTACGCCTAGGTACCCACGTAAGAATGAATAGGAACATGCCTCTGTCTAGGTAGGTAGATATATAGACTCCTATATAGACTCACTCAGAAGCGCCTGGGCTCCTCGGTGCGACCTAGATTCCTCGTTGCCGTTGCTCGAGGTAAAACAACGCCGATGCCAAGTGGTACCTCGTATATCCCTCCCGGTATTATAGGCAGGAGATGGCTGGACTACATACCTAGGTAGCTATCTGCATGAAGGATGAGAACCTCCGTCTCTTAACCCTGCCTATCCCATACTCGGTGCCCTCGATCCACCCCTTACGTTTCTCAATGAACGTGATTGACAGGACTGTGACGGTCCCGTCGGGCATTCCTTT
Organism: Pseudohalonectria lignicola; assembly: GCA_003049395.1. Taxonomy (NCBI): domain Eukaryota; kingdom Fungi; phylum Ascomycota; class Sordariomycetes; order Magnaporthales; family Ophioceraceae; genus Pseudohalonectria; species Pseudohalonectria lignicola. The sequence goes on along the minus strand of PYSP01000548.1, from coordinate 10,280 downwards.
GCCATACTCCAACTTGACTTGCACATGTTCGCCAGCCACTTCAATTAGGGGGAGGGCAGTACTGTTTGCTTTTTCAGGCCGCATCATGATGGACAAACAGAAAATAGAACTGTATTCTCGGGTATCAGCTCCTTCCCAGCGTAAACTACAAAAAAAAGTAGTTAGCCCAACCCAGCCCAGACCGTCCGCCGTGTCCCAAGCTAGCCCAAGCTGTGTCATGTCGTGCCGCCCTTAAAGATGAGAGACAATCAAATGTTCCATGAGTCGTATAAATGAATCCGTAGGGATAAGAGCGACAGGACTTCAAAGATCCACCAATATTGGAGAGCAATAAAGAGATAAATAAATAAGCATAGATGTCCAATTCTCACCCGTTCTTCTCCTACCCTGTCACCACACCGCATCTCGCCTCCTTACTCAGCCCCTTGAGCCCGTCATCGCACCTTGAAGAGAGGTATCAGCGCTGTCTGCGCGCCCCATCCTGGTAACCCAGCCCAAGCCGTCCGTCATCCATACCTCGTGAGAACATCGCACCGCCTGTGGGGGCAAAAAAACACAAGGCGGTGGAGGGAATACAAACAAAGAAGGGGGGGTGCTTGTGATGTAACGAAAGAGCAAGCCGCCCGTCCCGACTGAAAGAAACAAAAAACAAACCACAAACGTATCTCACCTAATGAAAGGACAAGACACATGAAAAAAGGAGTAAAAAATCGCATGGGAAAAGCCAGACCTAATAGCCAGGTTGGGGTATCGAGTAGTGAGAGTAAGTGAGCCGAGTCTTCTTCAAGGCCCATGTAAACAAGGAAACACAGACTAGCAAACGGAACATGGCCCTAGAGGGCAGACAAATCTTCAAATGCAGCGAGTGAGTAGACTGTGTATGGCATAACATCATACGAGATAGGAAAACATATGTAGGCAAAAACCTGAGCCATGCATCATCCGTCCATCAAAATCCAACCTCCCAATAGAAAGGCGGGATGATAAATCAAACAAAAGAAAGAATCGGTATAACACAAGGGGAGCAATCATCCCTTCCCGAACTCCAGAGGCACGTACGCAATCTGAAAAGTGATAAAAAGAAAGGCGAAATACGCACGGATCTGCGATGCCAGCCCACGGCAAAACAGAGAGCGGAAAATGGTAGGGGCGGAGAAAGAGGCCTATGGGCTCATGGCGTAGCGCGGGGCCGGTCGTCTTTGTCATGCTGATGGATATAGATAGATGCAAATGGGGCTGACGAGTCGTTGCAAGCCCCAGGTTCAACCTGTCCCAGGCTTGGTCTCCTGCCCTGTGCCAAGCCGTGCTGTGCCGCGCTGTGCTGTGCTGTGCTGTGTTCCCAGTTCTGAGAATGATAAGGGTGACAAACACAAAGGAAATAAATACTGGATAAATTCGTCATGGAGTTGTTAAGGAGAAGAGTGCTAATAATGTTGGGGGTATAATGACAAAGGCCAGTACTAGTACGCTGTAGCGGTCGATCCTTCACTCGTGGCAACGGCGACAAGAGCTTCGAGCCGCCTCATGGAATCCGATGGCGGAGGTCTTTCAGTGTCCATCTCCACGTCCTGGGGTGGAGGTGGAGGTTGATGGATAACGACGGGCCGCAAATCCCGCGCAGGGAAGCCGGTGAAGCCACTACCAAGGTTAGGATGGACAATACGGTCAACGTGGGAGCCTCTAGGCTCCGACGATTCACCATTTCCGTTCCCATTGCCACCATCGCCGACGCCGGTGCTGGGTTGGGAAGTAACAGGGCCGTGGTACCAGCCGTGACGCTTCGCTTCGCGTGGGGTTGTCACGGATGGGGCAGACATCGTGTGATGGTGGCTGCCCCTGAAGCCTGCACTGTTGATGGCGGTACCATTAGGGTTTGAGCCAGGGATAGGCACGACTCTAGCCTCGGTCTCGAATCTGACCGTCGGCTGGGCGCGCACCTGCTCAGCCTGCGCCTGCACCGCGTGGTCCGCCTCTCTGGCCCAGGCACCGGCACTGTCGCGTGGCGGTGTTCTCGGAGCGTTGTGGTTGGGGCCATTTGAGGTGATGTCGAGCCGTGTCAGGCCGCGGTGGAGGCCCATGTCCCACTGAGCAAAGCGACGGTCCTCCCCGAGCGACTCCACCGTCGCAGGGGCAACCGGGAGGAGAGTCGGAGGCGCGGGAGGGGGAACGCCAGCACCAGCACCAGGTGATTCCTGAGAGTCAACAGCCATGGGAGATGGCACCCGCCTAGGAGGGTTGGGGTCGAAGAAGGATTCGATCCCTGGCAACCTGACATTGCTCTGCTGCTGGCCCGGATTCGGGGGAACAGCCAGAGGTGCGGCCGGGGAAGGCCCGGGGGCCGCTGCCGCTGCCGCTGCCGCTGCCGCCTGATGAAACTGGCCAGGGGTGATCACATTGCTCAATCTGCTGCTCCCAGCGGTATACTCCCGACTGTCAGGATGCCATGTACGGCGACGCCAGGCCTCGTCGGCAGCGGCCGACATAGACTCGCGCCGAGACCACCCGGCAGTCGATGAGGTTGGCGACGAGAGCAGACTGTTCCCGCTCGTGGGCGAAAAGACGCCAGCGTTGGACGAGTTGATGGCTCCCAGTCCGAACAGAGGCCGCCCGAACGAAGGAGGAGCACCACCACCTCCACCATGGGGGGACTGGAATGGGTTGCCACTCGAGGGGACGCTGAGCCTCCTGCCAGGGGTGCGGCTGCCCGAGGCGTACATGCTGTGGGCGCGAGAGTGGGACGAGGTCGGGGATGCAAGACCGGATCCCCAGCGCGGGCTGCTCTGGCCAGTGGAGAAGGTTGCCGAGGTCGGCGTGCTAAAGTCGCTCGGGGAGGGGGCGCGGTACACGTACTGGCCGTCAGGGGGGGCGCTGCGGTACGACTCGGACGAGAACCTCGAGTGCGGGTCGGCCATGACAAGCGGGGGGGGGCGTCGGCGGGCGGCCTCGTCGCGGGGACTGTAGCCGGGGCCTGACCCCACCGAGCCCATCGAACCCATCGAACCCATCGAACCCATCGAACCGATAGAACCGATAGAACCGATGCTGGTGATGCTCGATGTTGACAGCGACTTGGAGTGTCCACGCACAGGGGTACCCACGCTACCGGCCGTCGAGGCCCTGGCCCTCCCGCTCGGCCGCACTCGTTCTTGACGGACCTGTCGGACGAAGCGGGTGCCGACGGCGGCCAGAGAGTCGATTGGGATGTCCTCGTTGACATGAACCGTCTGTGCATGCTGTCTCAGGTTGTCAAGCCGCGAGAACCTGCGGGAGCAATGGCACTGGAATGGTCGCTCGCCGGTGTGTTTCCTGTGTGGGAAGAGAATGTTGTTAGTGGCCCAGGTAGTGTAACATGTGAGAAGCGAGAAGCGAGAACTGATAAGGGGAGAGAGAGAGAGAGAGAGAGAGAGAGAGAGAGAGAGAGAGAGAGAGAGAGAGGGACAAGAGAGATGGATAACGGGGCGCAGACTCTGGACCGAGGGCAGCCTGGCATTGAATGTTGATTTGTTGACAAGCGAGGAATTGTCATATATCGGATCCGAGGCCCAGGCAACAAGCCAGAAGGTCGAGACAGCGGGCTTGAAGGCTGTGCCAGGCGGGGGAGACACATGTGTTCGGGGAGGTCGACGGCCTCCAATCCCCTGATGCCCCCTGCTGTCCCTGCTCTGGCAGAGTCTGATGGTGCACCGAGGTCCTGAAGACAGCGAGACACGCCTCTGCTCCAGGGAGAGGACAAACAGATTACTGAACTCGAGGTGCCCGTAAGGATAGCCTCTATGTCTGCACACTCCCTCAACGGACACTGTATTCCAAGTGATGCCCTGGTCCGACTTGGTGTGCTTGTGTGACTTGGTGAGATGTTGGTTCGTAGACGTTGAGCATCTCATCCCCCTGAGACCACTTGCAACATCATCAAGGGAGAGTCCTCTCACTACAACGGGGGGGAAAGTTCCACTGCGGTCATTGGACAACCTCTGGTGGACAGACTTCTTCCTAGATGATGAAGCCTGCCCGCCTCTCCAAGGTGGGTGAGGTAGACGTGATGTCCGTAGCGTTGACCGAGCACTATGCTGCCAGTCATCCCAAGACCGATTCCTGGCTTGTCTCTGGAGGTAGATTCGATCCATAAACTGTGCCAGAACCCCAAAGTGAGGGAATCTTGATCAGTCTGGATCTCAAAATTCTCAACGCGTATTCTCGGTCACTCGGCTACCACTACCCGCGTGTTGGTTATGCAGTCCTTACCCCCGAGAGCAAGGTTGTTTAGCCGACACAGTTGTCAAAAGATCCATCACACACGAAGAGACCAAAGAAAACCCGAGGATGACTAGGTATCCTACCACTTCTGTCGTTCGGTGAGTGTCATCGAGAGGCTTGATGGCATCTTGACCCCCAACTCCGGTGATCGACTATGGATGGGTGTCTCCCTCTCAGGGCACAACCTGGGCGCCCTGAGACCGCGAACTACCTGGCGAAGGAGATATCTCACCTCGGCATCGGCGGAGGAAGCTGCAATAAGGATCACGTAGTGAAAAATATGGCATCTTGAGAAGCCCTCCATAGAGAGGGGCGTCAACCACATTCGACATCAGAGCCATGGCCTCCTGGAGACAGACCATCCATCCATGCAGTCTAGCCGAACCGCTTATAAATTCATCAAGTGAGGGATGGTATGATAATCAGTTAATATAATACGTACATTGCGATCCCTTCACCAAGGTCAAACAAACGCTGGTCAAGATCCAGACATGCAGTCTTCTTCCTCTTCCTCTTATAAGGTCTTCAACCCACCCTTCTTCGTTATCTTCTCAGTGTTCTCACTAGTACCAGCCCGCCAGCCCGCCAGCCCGCCATGGAAAATGCCTTGACAACAAAATTGCCCAAGTTCCGTTGTTTTGGTGGATGCAATAGGGAGAGGGAGTGGACAAAGGAAAGAAACAAAACCCCCCAGCGAAAGGGAAGGGAGGGAGAAGACAAGGGCGGAGGGGGAGGCTACCTCCCAACCCCATCCTCGGTCCTAGGAGCAGCAGCAGGCGGAGGCGGAGGCGGCGGAGGCGGCGTGGCCCTGTCCCCCTCGCCGTCGGCATCCGAGCCGCCGCCGGGGCCGGGGAACGGCGTCACCTCGGCCAGGGGCTGGGCCAGGGCGGGCACGACCATGGGTCCCACGGGAATCTTGGTCCTGCCCTTGAGCTCCTCGCCGCGGAGGACGGCCTCGACCTCCTTGACGTCCAGCGTCTCGTACTCGACCAGCGCCCGGGCCAGCAGGTCGAGCTCCTTGCGCTTGGACATGAGCAGCTGCCGACCCCGGTCCTGCGCGTCGATCAGGGTCTTCTGGACCTCGGCCTCGATCAGCGCCTTGGTCGACCCGCTCAGATTCTGGTACTGCCGATGGTACTCCATCGGGCCCAGCTTCTGCGACATGCCGAAGCGGGAGACCATCGAGTAGGCCATCGATGTTGCTTGGTCCAGGTCCTGTATGACTACGTTAGAGAAAAGCACAGAGATGAGAGCAAAAGAAAAAGGGAGAGTGATGAGTAAACTCACGCTGGCAACACCACTGGTAACCATTTCGCGCCCATAGACGAGCTCCTCGGCGATCTTGCCCCCGAGCGAGGCCTCAATATCGTGCAGGTAGTCCTTCATCGTGTACGAGTACTTGTCCATCTCCGGCAGGAAGGCGGTGTGGCCCAGCGTCATGCCCCGGGGCAGGATCGTCACCTTGAACAGCTTGCGCGGGGCCGACTTGGCGTAGTAGTTGATGAGTGCGTGCCCGGCCTCGTGGTAGGCCGTCATCTCCTTCTCCTTGGCGCTGATCACCATGCTCCTGCGCTCCGCCCCCATGATGACCTTGTCCTTGGCCCAGTCGAAGTCCTTTGTAGAGACCACGCTAGCCTTGGTCTTGCTCGCGTGGATGGCCGCCTGGTTGACGATGCTCTCCAGCTCCGCCCCCGACAGGCCCGACGTGCTCATGGCGATGGCGTCGATGTCCACGTCCGGCGAGGCCTTGATCTTCTTGGCGTGGTGCTTGAGGATGGCGATGCGGCCGCGAACGTCCGGGAGGTCGACCACCACGTGCCGGTCGAACCGCCCCGGCCGCGTGAGCGCCTTGTCAAGCAGCTCCGGGAAGTTGGTGGCACCGATGATAATAACACCGCTGTCTTGGTTGAACCCGTCCAGCTCGGTCAGGAGCTGGTTGAGAGTCTGCTTGACGTAGGCCGCATCCCGCGTGTTGCGCTTGCCGCCGATGGCGTCGAGCTCGTCGATGAAGACGATCGAGGGCGAGTGTGCCTTGGCCGAGGCGAACAGGTCGCGAACCCTCCGGGCTCCCACGCCAACGTAGACCTCGTCGAACTCGCTGCCAGACATGTAGTGGAAGGGCACGCCAGCCTCACCGGCAACTGCGCGGGCCAGGAGCGTCTTTCCGGTTCCGGGAGGGCCGACGAGGAGGACACCCTTGGGCAGCTTGCCGCCGAGGGTGGAGAACCTCTCCGGGTTCTTGAGGAACTCGACCAGCTCCTGCAGCTCCTCCTTGGCCTCGTCGCAGCCGTGAACGTCGCTGAAGCGCGTCGACTGCTTCTCGGCCTTGGTCTCGGTGCCTTGCCGGCCGCCCGGCTTCTTCCAGCTGGTCATGTAGTCGAGGAGGATGGAGAGCACGAGCATGCTGACGTACGAGAAGAGCGCAAACCACAAGATAAACCTGAACCAGCGGAAGACAGTCCCTGACAACGACTCGTTGATCACGACGTGGATCGGGCCGCCCTTGCTTTCGTCAGCAGTAGCTATGCTGCCGCCGCGTGTGTGCGCGGCAACGGCCTGACCGATGGCCTGGAGCTGCGCCGGGGTGTGGGCGCCTGTGGCCTGAGTGGCCAGCGGCTGCGCCACCGCACCGGCTTGCACGGCGCCGGTGGGGTTAACACCGACAGGGATGCCGACACCGACACCTACAGTCGAGGCCGATATCATGCCGAGGGCGCGGTGGTATGCCTCCCGAGTCGCCTCGTTGCTGGCGAACCGTCCAGACTGGTGGCGCTCCACGACGATAGCGGGCATGTTCGCCTTAAGAAGGACCTGGTAGAACGCATTCTGGGCCGTCGCGCTGCCGGGGTTCCTGTTCGCCGCCTCCTCCCGGTTGGCGAGGAGATTTCTGGATATGCCGCTGCCAAACGACCTCTGCGAGGCCCAAGACAGCCCTGAGGCGGCGGACACAGGCTGAAATCGGAAGGCGACTCGAGGTCGCGAGAGCGGAGACTGGCGCAGGGTGGACAAAAAGTTTGGCATTAGCTGCAGTGGGCCGGTCGGACTCCTCGTGGTTGAAAAACTCCTTGCCGAGCCTATTGTGCTGATCGACCTGGACCCTGGCCGAGACAACAGCGTAGAGCCTGACAGAGGCATGAGCGCATTGGCCGCAGCTATTGACTGCCGAGACATGGCAGCAAACATGTTCTGGATCGGGGTGGTCGTGATAGGCGCCGTCGCCTTGGCCAGGAGCGGATGCGTCAAGGTTGCCTCGCGAAGGCAACTGGGGAGCCTTGGTTTAGTTTCCAGTGTCTTCCGAATCGTCCTTGCCGTCCTCACAGCTACGCTGGAGGACGCCCACGGCGCGGTGAAGCTACCTGCGATCGAAGGCCAAAGTTCCGTGGCCGCGCCTGCTATAGACTAGAGATCGGAGGGTGGGTTGGTCAGCCCGGAATTCAGAGCCCCAAAAGTTGACTCCAATGGACGGGGGAGGGGGTATCAACTATCTTACCGGCAGTCCGGACGACTGTAACGCCATGGCGACAGGCTAACAGAAATACAGCTCTCGAGCCTCCGAGTCTATGAATAATGACAAAAGAAAAAGAAGTAGAGAGTAAATGAGCGAAAGCGAAGGAGGGTGCGTCGAGATGGGCTGCTACTAAAAGAGCGACAATGACGACGGGGTTGAATAGAAGATCGGGGTATGAATCGGCTCGGGCCACCTAGCTGAGCATCAAGGTGGGTTGGAGGAAATCACGATCGGTCGGTCCTAGAAGGGGCACTCGGTCGTCGTTTTGGCCGCTGCTGCTTGCTCCGGCGCTGTCATCTTTGTCTGTGGAAGGGGTTGAGTTTTGAGAGAGCCGATGGTTGACGTTGCTCACCCTCTAAACGAGTCGGACCTTGTCGGCGCCACTGGGAAATGGAACCAAGCCGAACTGAGGTGATTTTTTGTGGTCCCGTGATTCGTCGGATCGGCCGGATTTTTCTTCAACCTTCCATTTTTCGTTGGGCCAGAGTGGCAATCACGTGATGCCATGTCCTCAAGCAGTCCCGTATTATCACGATTGGAATGAAGGCACGTGAACCCCTCGAATCCCCAACCAGGGAATATCTCAAGTAGAATGCCCGTTTCAAAGGGCTCACACCCACCTCAGCATCCTCCTATAAATGTGACTGCCAAGGTACCTAGATTGGGAATCCGTCATTCGTTGAGTACCTGACGACGCCTGACTGTTATAAACCCGACCTTCATGGGAAGAACGGCAACTTCACTTGGTTAAACTTCCCCGACATTGACAACTGGATCATCATCTGCTCATTAGTCTTTCGTGTTTCTCTCCCTTCGTCCCAAGGAGAATGGAAGATATCACAGCTACACCCTCTCTCCTCGGCGCTCAGTGATACGAGTAGACTCGGTTTGTGTAAAGACTTGCTTTCGCATATTTATCTACCTACCTACCTACGTATCTACCTACCTACCTACGTATCTACCTACCTACCTACATGTCTAGGCTACGTACTACTAAGCTACTAGGCTACTAGGTATATCATTATTCCCCAATTCATGTGTCCAGAGCCAAAGACCAAATAGCCTGTCCCTGCCTATTCCTCTTCGGACCCTTTTCCCACTCTTTCCTGTCCAGTAAATGCTCTGATGGTGGTATCTTGCCTCGCCTCGTCTCCCGATTTGCGTAGGGCCCAGCTGGCGAGAAGGCTCATTGCACGAACCCGTCGCCGCAGCCCCTCGATGTCTGTCTCTCCACGCCCAACAGCCCTAAAATGGCGTTGGATGTTTGCTAGGTAACTATATTAGTTTATTTGGGTCTACCATCCCGGGTACCCCTTTTGCCATTTGCCAATATCCCCCGCTCCCATCCGCTTGAAACCCAACTCCCAAGAAAACATCACTAGACATATCGTATTCCGCCAAGACACTCCCCATCCTATCCATCCGGTCAGAACCCAAGAGACGTCCTCCACCCTCCTTATAATCCCATCTACCTACCATTCAATACTTCCCCCCAAGACTCTCCAAATCCGCATCCCTAAGCCTCCCACCACCGCTGCCCCCTTCCCCTCCTCCGCCACCACCAGAAAACGAGCTCTTGACAGGCGAGACCGCACTGGTCACGCCCGCGACCGACGCCCCCGAGCCGACCCCCGGCCCGCCCCCGCCGCAGCTGCTGCTCGCCCAGCTGTCCCTCGCGCCCGCGGCCCTCTCCCGCGCGTACTCGCGCGTCAGCTCGCACAGGTCGCGCGTCTCGTCCCGGAGGTCGCGGAGGAGGACGGGGGCCGGCGGGGCCGGCGACGGCGCCGCTTGCTGCTGGTGCTGGTGCTGGTACTGCTGGGGGGAGGCCGGAGCCGCCCCCCCGCTGCTGCTCCTGCCCCCGACGGACCCGGCAGCAGAGGAGCCCGCCCCACCGGTGGACCCCGGGGCCTTCTTCTTCCTACCGGGGCCCGGCGCCGCNCTGCTGGGGGGAGGCCGGAGCCGCCCCCCCGCTGCTGCTCCTGCCCCCGACGGACCCGGCAGCAGAGGAGCCCGCCCCACCGGTGGACCCCGGGGCCTTCTTCTTCCTACCGGGGCCCGGCGCCGCGTGGGGCAGCGGCGGGAGGACGCGGTGGAACGCCGGCGGGCCCGCCTGACGGGGCGGCGGTGGTGGGGGCGGGGGCGTCGCCCGTTGCTGCTGCGGTCCAGCAGCAGCGGCAGCGGCAGATCCCGCCACCACCGACGCTGCCGTCAGCAGGCCCGGGATCTCGAGTGGCCCGTCGTGCGGCCGTGGCGGGCGCGTGGGGCTGGAAGGGGGCGTCGCGTTGGTGGCCGCGTCGGTGACGGCGGGGAAGATCTCGTTCCGCAGTGACGAGCACGCCGTCGTCGTAGTCGTCGGCGGCGGCGGTGGGGCGGAGCAAGGGGAGCCCGGCGGCACGAGGCTGCTGGCCGCGCTCCTCCGGTCGTGCGGCGTCACCGTCGCCACGGCCATCTTCTTGCCGGGTGGCGGGCGCTCGTGCCGCGGCACCAGCTTGCTCGTCGTCGGCATGCAGATGGGCGA